>CAXKVR010000265.1:0-66117 GCA_964058845.1 Carex sylvatica
GAAAATAAAACAGAAAAAAGGAACAATGCTGAGAAGTGAGACAATACATCAAATAAAATGTCAGATAATCTAATTACAGCTTCCACATTCGTCCATAGCCACAGGCCACAGGCCACAATTCAGTCATACCAACTCTCTCTCATAAAAAAAGAAAAAGAAAAAAAATAAGTACACCTGCTGTTCTCTCCGCAAGAGTTTTCTAAACTAAAAAGATCAGTAGAAAAATACCCTTCTACAATCGAATTCTGATCCAGTGTGATACCTGGCCGTGTAGAATGAGATCTGAGCCATCTGTTTTAATCTGGCAAGAATCTAGAAGCAGACCCTACAATCCAGAGCTAACTTTTCTTTTCCCACCCTTTTTAACTATGACATATCAAAAGAACTGAAAAATTCCTTGCTGAAGCTTACTATAGCTGTATACGACACTTAAAAAAAAATAAAGTTCCTCTTTTGAAATTGGAAACACAAATAGAAAGCCTAGCTGCTTACAAAAATCTGGAACTACTATCAATCTCTTTTGATTTCCTTATGAGACAATCTCTTGAAATGATATAATTTCTTCAGATGAATACCAAGGAATTCTTCTATAAACTAATCTCATAATTTCACTCGCATTTATATCTTTTGAGACTGCTCTTAGTCCCTTCAGCAACTTCTTTATTGTGTCCACACTTGGGTACCAATTCCTCTCCATACTCTTCTTACAAAGTCTAAAAGCCAGACCAAAATCTCTCTCTTCACAAAGGTAATGTACCATTGTCTGATAAATCTTCCCATTTGGATCACAACCCCTTCTACTCATCGAATAAAACACATTGTTAGCCATTTTAATTTCACCCATTATGAAAAAACCCTTTATCATGAGATTATATGTCACCCCATCCGGCTTTTTCCCTGATTTATCCATGATGCGCACCAAATGATTTGCTTCAAAAGTTCTACGCTGATTAATCAAATATTGTATTCTAACATTATATGTGGTAAGAGTAGGATTACAACCTCTAAGCCTCATTAAATTCCATAAACCATCACCGATCTTGCGCAGGCTTTTCTTATAAAAAGCCGAAATCAGAGTAGTGTAAGTTACAACATCAGGTTTGACACCTGATTTACCCATTTCCAACATGATCCTGTAAGCTGAATCCAAACTACCCATCTCACACATGACCTTGATAAGTGTATTGTAAGATATCTCATCTAATTGAATTCCATAAATCTGAGGGGCGTTATCGAAAAGTTGGCACAGCTCATGAAACCGATTGGCTTGAGAGAGAACCTTGAGTGTGGCATTGAAAGATTTTACAGTTCTCTTACAACCAAAAAAATGCATCTCCTGAAAAGTTTTGACAGCATGGTCTGGCATGTTGGCCCGGCCATACAGTGCAATAATCCTGATTACAAAACCCTCTCTTCGACCTTGGGGTAAACCTTTCTGGCACTCCAAAATCTGCTCAATTAAGTCAAGCCGTTGAGCGCCAGCTAAGCGGGATACCACATCCTCAAATATAAAACGATTTTCTACCACGATTCTGTTTTGGGCATTCATTTGGAACATCGAAAACAGTTTCTCTGGCTCCCTTTCTTTCTTTATTCGTATAATTGCGGGCTCATTGGTGTTATCTTGGGGACCCAGATCATTATTAGTTTTGGGTTTTAAGGTCTGAATCTTGCCCTTCTTTAAGAGGGTAGCTCTGCAAGATTCAATTGTGGGGAAGTTTTCAGGATGGTGATTTGCAGAGTGTGCATAGTTGGAAATATCTCTTTTTTTCACTGATTTGGAGATACCAGCAGCAATACAAGTAATGGCAACTGCATCAATAGCTGCACAAATTCTTCGAACTGTGCGAAGGGAAAGCATAGTATCGGTGACAACACCCTCACTACTCGCTCATACTTAAATGTATTCAAGACATGAATTAGGATAGAGGGTTTGGGGTCAATCAGGCTAATTTTGGTGAATGCACCAAGGTCAAAATACATGAACAATATTAGCTCAAAAGTTCAATGAACAGAGAATGGAAATAGCACGAGAACCTAGCTGATAGATCCTCCGAGAAAAGGCACTGCAGCGTGTTAAACTAGTCGCTAAAATCAGAACAGAACTAAGTTCCGTTTTCACTTTTCTTCTAATTTATTTCATTCGGATTCGATATCAGAAACGATTTGGGGATTGACTTGCGGAGATTATCCTATAACGGAGCGGAGGAAACGAGAAGCGAAAGCCGCAAGGGGAAAGGAACGAGAAAACGGGCGTTTCTCATCGCCGATCTCCATGTAGCAACTCTTGCCAAGTAAAACCAGTGGCCCGATTAATAAGTCCAATTTGGCTGATATACGGCCCAAAATGTATAATGGGCTTGTCATTTCCTTTATTCTGACCGAGAGGCCCAAGGTTTTGGGTTCACCATTATACGCACTTGCGATCTCTTTTCTATTTTTATTCTATATTTATATGGCATGCCTTGCCTGTCAGTGAAGCACTGCACTATGAGTTATTACGGACGAAAATCAGAGAATCTGAATTCTCTTGAGATAAGTAATTCTATCAGTATCTCAGTAATGGCCTTCCCGCCTCAAAACGAAGAAATCGGAAGAAAAAAAATAAGGAGAAGACATCGGAAATTTCAGTGATGGCCTTGGTCTATCACATCCATCTGCATCCATTTTCTCCATCTTTACGCCGCTTCTCTTCTCCTTCTTCTCTCAATTCTCCACCGCTATATAACAAATTTCAGAGTTTGAAAACCATTACATTGAAGCACAGAAGCAATCGGTTTAGGAAGCAGAGATTGCGATTCAATTCAGTGTCGGCGTCTCTACCAGCACTTGATCTGACAGAGGAGAATATTTGTCAGGTCCTACTTGATGCTAGATCTGAGGTAGCCCTGTTTTTGTTTCCTCGCATTGCTTGCTTCATTTTATTATTTTTGTAACCTCACAAAAATTAACCCTTTTTGCCTTAATTTCAGTTAGGTCAGATCTTTGATACTTCAATTGGAATGACCGGTACATTTCATTTATATACTATACATATGGAATTAAGATAGTTATTTTTTTAACAATTTTTATTACCTTCCTTGGGTTGTCCATTGTAACTGTGTATTAAGATATTAACCATAATAATATAGGAGTAGTCGAACTTGCCGAATTGGATGGCCCCTATGTGAAATTGAGGCTTACAGGCAGATTCTGGCACACTCGTGCCCTTGTTCTGGCGCGTGTCGGTAATTACCTGAAAAACCGCATCCCAGTAAGTTAACATCTTTCTCATATCACTATATTGTGTTATAATCCATGTTCCATGTTTCATTCAGAACATTGATTAGAGATGATGTTCTTTTGTTAGGAAATTTTGGAGGTGGAAATTGAGGATGAGAAACAACTGGATGATAGCCCTGCGAATTTCTAAGTTAGTTCCCGGATCTTGAGTTATCGTCCTGATTATTATTTTGAGAGTTAGCTTTGCTTTTTGTATTATATGATGTAATGTTTGTTAGTTCAATTTTTGTAAACAAAATCATATGGTTTGAAATTTGAAGGCCCAACAAAGCAAAAAAAAAAAAAATTGAGCCAGATTTAATGTAGCAAGCCGCACAACAAGCAAAAAGTTTCTGCAGTCATTCATGTTATATGACATAATAAAAATCCTAAGAAAGTGTTTGGTTACGGAACAAAGTTCAGCTAATCCAAGTTATTTATTTCAAGTTAGGTCGGTTTAACCTTTCTTATTTGGTTATGGAAAAAGGTTAGATTGCCTAAAGTTAAGCAAGATAGAGAAAAGGAGAAAAACATTCTTTTATTAAAAGTGAGCTCCACATGCGGCACAAATCTGAAGTTAAGCTTACGTCATTTAGGGTTAACAAAAAAACACGTAGCTCGTGATTTGTTTGAAGTCGGCTCAAAAACAGTTCGTAAATTGTCACTCAATCTAGATTTGAACTCAAAATAGATTGCTTGTTCTGTCTTGGTCTCTTGTTTGACGAGTTCAAGCTTGGCTTAACTCGGCTCAATTGTTAACGAGCTGGTATGAACTATTCATTATATTTTGATTTAGTCTGAACTGTTGACATGTTAGGGTTAACTATTACTATGTCTCAACTTAGGACAACATATATGAGATATTGAGATTTGATGTTGTGAAAATTGATTTAGTAGATAACCAGTTCGGCTCTGCCTGAAGAATCGCGAGCCAGTATTTTCAGCTTCCAATTAAAGTCTTGCTTGGCTCAGCTCGTGATAGTCATGTGTTGGCTTCGAGTTTTGTCTAGCTCGACTCAGCTCACTTGTTTTCAGTTCTAACGTGTTCACAGCTTGATCTAACTATTTCATATTTGACAGTGCCCGGGTGAGGACTAAAAATTTTAGTTTTAGATTTAGTCCCATGGAAATAAATGTGCAAGCATCCCGTTGCATTGAATGTTTAAAAGATGAAGCCATGTAATATATAATGATAAATAAGTTCATGATGCTAGAATATTGATTAAACAGAATAAAGATCTTTGTTTAATTGAACGCTAACAAACTTTTGTTCTAGTACATCTGTTTATGACATAGTATTGAGTGCATTTGGTTCAATCGTACCAATATTCCTTCCGAGTAATAATTGTAGTTATTCAAGTAGCTCTGTCATGATTATGGACCCTGAAAATTTGCTGTCACCCTGTTTAATCACTTGAAAATATTGGGGCTATGATGAGTGTACTTGTGCCTTTTTAGACGGGACCATTTTTTGATGGCCTTGATTGGACAATACTTTATTCTTTATTCATATCATAAATTGATTATACATTATCATTGAAACGGGGAAATAAAAGGGTAAAAGAAAAAAGAAATTCGGTACTGCCCAATCTCCTTACATAGTGGGCCAGGCCCAAATTTCCACATTGAAGCCCAGCAACAGTCATTAAGGTAATGGTGTAATGGTATTACGTGTGAGTAAGATCCATATTTTTGTTGGGGTTGTGTGTTTGTGGAGTTCACATCCGGATCCGTATCCGTATCCGTATCCTTCCAGGTATGACTCAACACAATTGAAACGGGCGGCTCAGATTTACTCTCAGCCGGTCCTCGCTAGGGATGACAGAGGGAGCAGTATTATTTGTGCTTTGAGATTCATACTAAGTTAAATATAACAATTTTGGACCATCTAATTTCAATTGTACTCAGTCCAGTAACCTGAGGGGATGTGAATTCGTTCACATCCTCCCCCAGTACTGTAAAAGATAATCTTTTAGACTTAGTGAATCTAAACTTCTCTTTTAATTTTGTACGAATTTTAAAACAGAGTAAATCTCAAACCGTAAAGTGAAGGGAATCTTTTACACATTTGAGACTTGAAACTTGAGAGGATTCTTCCGTATTTGTGTGGGTGGGGCCGGGGGGTTTGGATGGAATGAATTCGTATCCTCTTCATTAACTCAAAAGGGGAATTTTTAGATCCGCACTAATATTAAAGACTCCTTATGTTATAGACAGAAACCGGATTAGCTCCGTTTAAAATCAGGCAGCTAAAATTCATTAACTCAAAAGATTCCCTTTTAAGTTAACGCCAAGGATACACATTCTGCATGGAGTATGGATTCTCTGAGGTTACTCAAAATTCGAGTTACCTTGGATTTAACTACAATACAAAGCAGCATAGTTGCAGCAATCAAAGTGACAAGACTCGCGAGAAATTAATGTATTATTCTTTTCTTTTTTATATTATCGAACGAACTCTGAATAAAACGCAACGTTTTATTCGCAAGAAAAAACTCAACAAAAAACTCAACAAAAAAAATCAACTTTTTTTTTGGTTTTTTTTTGTTTTATTTTTTTGTTTTTTTATTGAACCGAATTATTTTCGAATTATTCGTTTGTCACTATGACAGTAATAGGATCTAAATCAAAGAGGTACCATATTTGGTACAATGAGCTTCAAAGAGGTGTGTGCGGCATGATTGCTTCAAAGAGGTTGATTTAGATCAGAGAATTAATATGAATGCGATTGATATTCTAAAGTTGCAACCCTGCAATTTGGTTGTTGTTTATTTATATTTTTCTTGTTTGTAATTCTTCTTGCTTTGATTTCTTAGCACACCTGGTAGACTGGTACTAGTGCACATTATTCAAGACTTGTTATGTGGTTCATGGCGAAATTCATTTTGCCTCTTGCCAAACTCCCAAGCGTTTACTCAAATATTGACAAATTTGCCCTTAACTTGCAAACGTGCAGCACGACCAATACAATACAACCGGTGAATTTTGTAGGCAGCGGCGGATTCAGAGTAGAATAGGAGCTGTTGATTTCGAATTTTAGTGGTGATTTATTGGTATTGATTGATTTTTTTTTCTCTGAATTTTTTTTGTCTCCTCTCGATGTTTGATTTGTAATTTTAGTTAAATTTAGTGTTAAAATTAAAATAATTTTTTTGAATTATGATGGATAATTAGAATTATAAGTTAAAGCATCTGAAATTATTAGTCAAGGCATTGAAAAATATAAGTCAAATCATTATTTATTTTCTCAAATATCTAATTAATTAATGGGTTTAAATCTAATAAGTTATTTAAATCCAATTCGATATTTTTTTGTCCCTCTCACAAAAATTATGGATCTGTCCTTGTTTGTAGGGTTAGTATTTTCTAGAATTTGTATTTGTTGGCACAAATCTTGACAAAGGTAACTCCGAATCAACCCTACACGTTTTCAGCGCGATAGGTGATTTTATTTTTTAAACTCAAGAGTAATAAGTATCAATAATCCAGTAAATAAATAAAATTGGCTTTTTAAATCAAATTTAAATTTGATCCTATAACTCTTAGCCAAAAAAGAAACTCTATTCTCACGATTAGTGCTTTTAAATTTACTAAAGATTATTTTACTTCCTTTTTCATAGGAGAGCCTATGAAAATAGGATGTTCAAGATTAACCCTGCTTTATATATATAGCAGCTAATGACCTGTGCTAGTGAGGTCCCAATAAATACCAGTGCATTACGATAGCTGCTGTAGTAGTGCAAGCTATCATATAAAGCAATTTATGCTAAATCATAAATTAATACCGTACGTTTTGACATATATAACTATCAATGATACCAAACTCTTTAGTGCATAACATTAACGTAATTTTGGTACCAATTTATCTTATTTACTGCACTGAACATAAATTTGATAATAATCAGCTCTCAACAATAAAAAGCTACACAGTATACATAAAAAGTAGAATTAGGCACAGTATAAATTATCTGCCCCCAATCATTATTCATTGTTATAATTTATTAACAAATTATTTTATAATCATCGCATGATGAACTTCTTAAAAAAATTGTGCAGCTTGGCGACCGTTTTTTTTTTTTTTTTTTTTTTTTGAGGTAAAAACAAGCCACTAAATTTATTGATCAACAAAGATTTTGGCGACCCTTATAAACTTTATATTAAAAGCTGATTTTTTTTTTTTTTCAATTTTCTCAAGTTTTTGGCAATTAGAATTCAGAAACGTTATAGTGGTGTTATCGTTTAATTTTAGAACAAAGATATCTAATAAAATCACTCAATAACTGTAGTAAAAAATGACACAAGTCATTGATAACTGCACGTTGAATGCAGCGACACGAGCTCTCGTCTTTTTTTAGAAAAAAACATGTTCAGTTTTAAAAAATAGTATTTAAAAGTTACTGTGTATCAAAATTCTATAATAAAAAAATATAATGCCGTGGCATGATCAAAGCTTCGGCAAATCTTTAAAGACATGAGTAGGCAATCTGGAATACTCAAACTCCCTTATGGATTTTAATAAAGAATATAAGTAATAGCGTAAGCACCGAAATTGATTATGAGTCTCTGAATTGAATCTAATATTTATAGTTCAATCTTAGTGTTGTTCCGCTTTCTGTTTTGATGTGCATTGGCATAAACTTCTGAAGTTTTTAAATGTACTATCTATTGAAAAAAATAAAAAAAATTATTTTTTGAAAAATTTAATTTCTGCCATGGTCGCACTTAGCAGATGCAGATTCATTTATTGGAAGCCGCATCTAGCGAATGAATGAGATGCCAAGATAAAGTCCGCACTTAGTGGATGAGGCCTCTTTTTTCATATGAGATTTTTATTTATTTATTGGAAGCCGCATCTAGCAAATGTATTCTGAGATCTCATTAGTTAGATGGGGACTCTATTCTGAAACCTCATCCGCTAGATACGGTGCAGCTATGACAGAAATCAAATTTTTAAGAAAAAAAAGGTTTTTTTATTTTATTTTATTTTTTAAAATGGTACATTTAAAAATTTCGGCATAAACTCGGTCATATTCAGACAAACATTAAAGCAGTATCTGATTATGTGTTTGAATCGGTTTTATAATAATTACAGCTTCTAATCCATGGCTGGATATTTAGTTTTCTTTTTTTCTAATCATTTTCGTTACTTGCGCAACCATTTTTTTGTCTGTATTAGGGGCTGCGAAGGACCTTATTTAATATTTTTAAATATAAAAACATGTGAAGCCACGTGAATGACACGTGAGTCGCAAGAAGAACATGAAGCTGATGTAACAATTGTATGAATCTATACACATTATTGGTACAATTTCACATGTAAAATCATAATTATGAGCAGAGCTCGGGTGTGATGCACTCACTAATAAAAATTGGTGAGTATAATTCTAAAAATTTATTGAATTATTTTTAAATAATAAATTTAAATTGTTGAAATTCATCTACTTAATGAGTGATATATGTACACAGCCGGAAACACAATCTCCGAACCGTTTGATTCTTTGATTCGTTCATTTAGAAGATAGTTTTCAGATTTTATAAATGTTATTTTTTTTATTATCGTATTTGACGAAAATAGTAAGGAAATGAATTGCTAATGTGTAATTATTTTGTCATTACGATTTTATAATTCATGGTTGTTGTTTTGGCAATAGCAATGGTGGATTTTCTCTATTACTTGACGGGAATCATTCCTTTTGGAAATTTTTTTTTTTTTAATAAAAGCCATTATTGATTTTTTTAAATTTTGATCGTTATTGTAATCTATACTAAAATCAAACATTGTAACATACATTTTCTCGGACGCTAAAACTAATAGTCATTTAAACCCAACATGATAATAGCACGATACTGTGAATGTCATTTCTTGATATTATATTTTTTAAAATTATAATATTCCACTAAATAATCTATAGCGTGAATCAAACGCTCTTTAGAATTTTAATGTGAATAATATCATACTAAATGATGACTTTTAAATAGTGCGGCATTGAGGTGCTAATTTTTTTTACAAGTACTAAATGCTTAAAAAGAAATTTTTTTTTTTTATCGTTATAGCTGATTATTAAAATTGTTATTTTACTATCAGCTATAGCTATTTTTTTTAAATATCCGCGCCATGTTAGGTGGATATTAATTTTGTCTTTTTATTTCAAATTATTAAAGAATGGTTTGTATTACTTTTTCTTGACTCTTCAATTATGTTTTATATTTTTATTTAAATGAATTTTGTTCAACCTATAACAAAGATTGGATATATAATTATTAAACGATATCTGTGTCCTTTAATTTTATAGTAGTGTGATCATTTCTTGCACCTTGTACTGATGATTCATTTCTTGCTATTCGTATTTTAAAAATTAATATGTTTTATAGCTCTTCTTATGGGTATGTTTGGATGGATAAAGAATAGTTATTATTCAGATTAATAATATTTTGGACTACTATTTTCTATTTAAGTGTTTTTTGATTAATAAATATGAAATATTTTTTTGTTTGTCTTTTATAATTTTTCTCACTATGTTATTAATCCAACACAATATTGGATTAGCTACTATTCATAATATTAGAATTAGTTATTATTTTTAGTCACCTCTAATCAATATTCTTATGAGATTAATTTCAAAGCAATAAAGAAACATAGTAATTGAGATATGTATTTCAAAATTCATCAATGAACTCGATCCTCGAGAGAATTAACCTAATAAATTACAAATTATAAAATTATAAATTAAATCAACAACAGCTAAAGCTACAAAGCATCGACAATTATTTATAATTTAATTTTTAGATTCAGAAAATTAGTGTTAGCGGAGAAAAAGGTTAAATATTTGTCTTATATTCAACTTGCATCGTGATGAAATTTTATACGGTTTATATACAACTACAACCATAATTGGAACGGATCAAACTATTCTCCAGTTTATTATAATTTTTCAAAGCACATTCTGTGTTATGTATTAAAATCTTGAATTTTTTTAATTTTTATCATATAATTTACTTTAAATCATTTATATATATATAAATAATTCTAATTAAATGAGGTTTCAAATGTTTCATGTCTTTCATGTTTTATCATGGTTCACATTTTTTATTTATATTTTCAAATTTTATACAGTTGATCCGAACCGCTCAACAAAATCTCAACATTAAAATATAGTTGGAGACCAATTTTTTTTTATATATTTTTTAAAATTACTATGTTTTTAGATAGGTACAAAATCATTGTTTATGGACCATCTAAAAAGTAATTTTTTGCCTATCTAAAAAAAAGAAAAGAATAAGATATATTAAAATATAATATATATTAAAAAAAACTAGTCTTCAGAATGCAATATCGTATATTTAAAAGAGGAGGGATTCAATTACACATATTTTGGTGACATCGAATTACACTCTCGATTTTCAAAGTTTTTAAAGTCCAAATAGTCGATCCAAACCGTTCAATATAATGGATATATTAAAATGTACTTGCAGATCAAATTTTATATTTTTCGGATTTTTTTTTAATATTTATTAAGTATTTAACAAAATCACTATATTTAGACCATTGAATTTTGTACCCATCTTAATAAATAGTAAAAAAATTCAAAAAATATAAAATTTGATCTGCAAGCACATTTTAATATATCCATCATGTTGAACGGTTTGAATCAAATATTTGGACTTCAAAAATATAAATTGTAATCTGATATCATAAAAAAAAAATTATAATTGAATCCCTCCTCATATTTAAAATTTGAATGTATAGATCCTTTGTGAATATAAAAACGTAAATAGCTAAACTTTTATATTTCTATAAAATAATGATGATATCCTTTGCGTCACGGACCAGAGGCCGCTAAGCCATGGCTGATGGTCCCCAAGTAAACCGGGTCCAGTTTTACGCTGATACGTGTTGTAAACTTGTTATTGCTTTGTGTTTGATGTGGAACGAATTTCGCTGCTCTTCAAACAAGAGAGCAAGACTTTATTATTTAAAATCTGACCATTTATTTGTGTTGAGATTCGTGCCGGAAACCTTTCTGGGTTGGCCACCTAAATAAATTATTCAGCGAAACATCCTTCTCTGAGGCCCCGTATAAGTTTATTTTTTTAATTAGTAGGCATAGATCCCACAGCATCGATCATCATTCTAGGCTATTGATTAGTGACAAATTATAATAAACAACTAATCAGCCAAGCCCACATGCAGAAGAAACTTCAAATCATGATTATATGTTATTTTAGCAAATCTAGGCACTTTTGGTTCCGAACTATCCGGCTTTTACCACTAACTTTTTTATTTTAATCACACCTACCGACAGGGTTTTGTGACTTAAACATGACATTAATTGGTTAGACTTGATAAAAACTTGGTCGGTATTCTAGGATTGTTTTTTGGTCGTTTAGAATTACGCATATTTCTTGAAAGATGAGGGTTAAAATGCCCTTATTATTTTTTCTCCATTTTTTACTAATTTATTGTGTTTTATATTTTATATTTTGTTTTTAAGATTTAAATTGTTGATCTGAACTGCTCAATATAATGTTTATATTAAAATGTGTTTCAAGACTAAATTATATATTTTTTAAAACTCTTATTATTTTTTTAGATAGATACAACATTATTGTTTCTCGACTATTAATTAAAACGCAGTGATTTTGTACTCACCTAAAATGTAGTTAACAATTTTTTTTAAAATATATAAAATTTAGTCTTTAAATATATTTTAATATGAAAATCATATAGAACAGTTCAAATCGACTATTTAGATTTTAAAAATAAAGATAAAGAATGTGAGATACAATAAGACATAAAAGACACGAGACATTTTAATCCGGAATCCCTCCTAAAAAAAGTAATTTTAACAAACCGCAACTGAACGTATTCAAACCAAACCAAAATAAAATCGAATAAAGCAAAATTTCGTTTAAATATCTAATCAATTTAACCGAAAATAATAAACGCAAGTGCCCATTCAGTGAACTAATATTTTCTTACGTGCAATTTTGTTATTTCAAAAGGTGTTTTGATGATTTGATCAACACTTCGTTTTCATGACCATCGTTATTTTATAAAAGTATGAGAATAAGATTGAAAGCATCTAACTCGCATTAAATTTTGAATATCTATTTTTTTTCTTGGTCTTCGTCGTTCAATTACTAAAAACAAAACAAAACTACACCATCCAGGTTTTGACCCAGATAAGTTGGGCCCCGCTAATGCCAAAATAGTCACGTCGCATCTATATCTCAAATTTTGAGTGATTTTTTGGAAAATCTCAACCATTCAAATACGTTCTGCATGAATCTCAAAGCACAAATAACACTGGCCCTTGCACTATATCCGAATAGGCACTGTACATGTCGGCCACACACTGTAATAAAAAACATTTGTGTAGGTCGATTAATAGATCAATTAGTCGTTAGAAGTGATCAATTATTATGGATTTTTTTAAATCAGACGATTATTTTTAAATATAATTAATTATTTTTAATAATTTTTAAATAATTGTTTGGCGATACTTTGTTCGTTGGACGACTGTATACCGTTATTTACAACAATGATCTAGAGAATACACACTCGTCAAATATACACTAATGTATAAATTGTAAGGGTGAAGCTATGGTAATATGCTGCGTTATGGTTTTCTATTTTTGATTTTTAAAATTCAATGGGCTTAAGTTATGGTTTTCTATTTTTGTTTTTAAAATTCAATGGTCAATTTAAGCCGTTCAATATAATCTTCAAATAAAAGCGTATCTATTGACTAAATTTTACATTCTTTTAAAAAAAATTTACCATTTATTTAGATAGATAGAAAATAAGTTAATTTGAAAATTATGTACTATCTGAAAGTAGTAGTTTTCTTTATATCTAAACAAATAATACAAAATTCTAAAATTTGATATGCAAATATATTTTCATATAAAGATCATATTTAATGATTCAGATCGATTATTTGAAATATGAAAATACAAATAGAAATCCATAGCGCGGTTTGATTTATAATATGCGTTATGCATATCACCATAGCCTCACTCAAATTATAATATGTTGAGTTTTATGTAAGCTGATATGGTTGTATTTTCCATGGAATTATGACAAATACAGTTTGAATCGAAAAAATAATATAACATCTTGCTTTTTCATTTTGTTTTCTTTTTTCTCTCTGAGAATGCTGTGTTGTTTTAGGCGTTTCTTGTGATTTGAGTTGAATTACTCGAATCGTTTATCAAATTTTTCTGTCAATTTTTAATTATATACACTACAATTTATGTGAACCCTGCATATCACCTCTACCCAGTGTTATAAATAACGGTATGCAATTGTCGGACAGACGATGTACTATCAAGTGATTAATTAGTATGCGGCTGATTAATCGAAATTATGCGGACAATTAATTATTTTTATTAAAATTATATGTATATATTCATAATTTATTCAACTCATCAAACTTACCGAATAAATTTAATTTAACTTAATTATATTATTATAACAAGACACTACACTTATTTCTTCTTAACAACATATACACACTTTATATGTGCAAGTACACATTTATTTAATACAAAAATAAATTCAAGAATTAAATTTTTTTAAATACTAATGAAATATTATTTGAAAGAAATTTAGCATTCCAACAAAAAATTACTAAATTTAATTTATGATAATAAGTTAATTTCACATATGAACAGAGCGTACTAATTGTTGGCTTTTGGAGCCCTTGACTTGCTCGTTTGACTGAATTTGCAAAATATATATAATTGCATTTTACAGTTTTTCTTCTTGAGACATGTGCAGGTTCATGACAACTAGATACAATAAGTACACATCGAGAATGAATTAATGAACTGCAATATAACATCAATGATGTGGTCATAAAGCACAAGAGTATGGATAGTAAAATCATAACTCAAGATTAAGGACAATCAATCTATAAAATTGGTAAAATAAACTTGAGACTGAACTAAGTGAGATCTACCGTTGCAACGGAATATATAGATTCGCAAAAATGTTGTGCCGCATTAAATTGAAATTAAGCGACTCCAACCAGAAGTTGAGACAAAGACTTTCATTGTAGAGACCGTTGCATCCAAACCTGTTTGAACTACCCTACCGTTGTAACGGTCCATGTACCGTTGCAACAGTCAACACCATTTACTTTCTTTTTGACAGCTCTCTATAAATAGAAGCTATATCAAGGTTTGGATTGACACTCTAGCTGCCTCCAACTTCAATATTTTGTATTTACAGATCTAGAGAAAGTCATTGTTGCTTGTGTGCTTAAACTTCAATACTCATAATCAATCTCAAACTTATTCAATCAATTAAATAACTCCTAGAGTGATCCTGCGTGATCAAACCAATTACTACTTCGAGCCTTTGTGCTCACCCAACAATCCTTGAGTCCTTGCGAATCAGACTGACTACCCTGAGCCTTTAGTGCTCCTTGTTCGGACTGTGTGACTTCCCAAAAGATTGTAAGGGCTCACTGGTTCTACTTTGTAATAATTTTTCATTGGGTAAAGAAAGGTGCGCCATCTCGAAGGTCGCGAGCCCCAGAGACGTAGACATTAGTGTCGAATTCCATAAACAACTCTTGTGTCAAGTGTCTCTAAACCCTACTCTTTACTTTATTTATTTCATACTTTTAGTTTGAGACAAAGTTATTCTAAGTTTCCGCCAAGAATAACTTTATAACTTATGTTAAAATTCAAAAATGTCCTATTCACTCCCTCTATGTGTCTTTGGGACCAACACTAATTGAAAAACTTACATCAATAAGTAAGAAAAATAGATGTTATATAAATAATAATTTCAAAATAAGTAAAATGAAAAAATATATATAAAAAATATTGCATTGTATTCAAGTACAAATAAAACTATAATATAGAATTTATGAAACTTATTGTTACATGCAGTCACAGAAAAAAATATGAAAAAAATATTAACTGAAATAAACGAAAATAAACGGATGATTAAACAGAAATAATCAGTCAATTAATCAAAAAAATCCATCAACATATCTCTGATTAATGTGTTTGTAACTGTTTGACCACCATTAATAATTAAACAAGCATTTATTTAATTGACTATTAAGACTTTTTTTACAACACTGTCTCCACCTATGCTAGCACCGATTGTGAGTGCAGCTCTTATCACTTTTGTTTCTCGGAGGTAGCAACATGTAAATCGAGAATTTTGGGTCCACGGTTCTGTCATGAAAGAGTTGTTCGAGTGGTAAAATCGTACTCTTTTTCATGACTTATGTTAACAAAGTTTTATTCCTTTTCCTGCAGCAAACAAATTAGCGGATTCAAATTTCCTCAAAAAAAATCTAGCTAATGTCTGAAAATCAGAGCCGGGGATGTGGGCCATGTGGCACCTAGTGCCTGAACCAAGGCCCCTCTTAGTAAAACATGTACTATATTGTATTTTATTGTATTGAAAATTTGAAACTGAAGGCGTTTGCAGTTTCGGCTGGTTTTCTGATAGAGTAAGGCTTGGCTGATATGAATAGTATAAGGTCATCTGTGTTATGATTTTAAAAACTTATCGTATAAATTTTAAATTTTAATTTAAGTAGTTCAATAAATTAGTTATATAATAAACTTGTAAAATACTAATTTTTACTATTTTTTATGATTTATAAAAGATAATAAAAATAATTATCAATATTCTAAGCTATTATTTGCCATCTTTCATAAATCATAAAAAATAAAAATAAAAATTAAAAATAATAAAAATTAGTATTCTATAAATTCATTATATAACCAATTTACTAAACTACTTAAATCGAAATTTGAAGTTTCTACCATAAATTTTTAAAATCGTAGCATAGATGACCTTATGCTATCTATAGCAACATAGCCTTACTCTTTCTGATATGCACTGAAAAAAGTTCCAGAAATAGACAACTGTCTACCTCTGCAACACTGTAGCTCCGCCACTGATTGTGACTATTACCTCTTATCTATTTTGTTTCTCGGAGGTAGCAAGATGTAAATCGAGAATTTTGGGTCCATCGTTCTGTCAAAAAAGAGTTGTTCCAGTAGAAAAATCGTACTCTTTTTCATGACTTATGTTAACAAGGTCTCATTCAATTTCCTGCAGCAAACAAATTAGCGGATTCAGATTTATCTGGCTAATATATGAAAATCCGGCCACTTCTATTAATATCCTCCAAAAAAATTAAAATTAAAAATGTCCCTACAATCTGTTTTTTTTTTCAAAACTGCCCCGACTGCTAGATCCACGGATGGACCAAAAATCCCACCAAACCGCCCCCATCATGGGCGGGTTAAAACCCTAGCAGACCACCCCTGCAGAGGTGGTCCACTTGATTTTTTTTATTATTTTTAGAGATATTAATATTTTGATTTAAATTATTTTGTGAAGAATTTTTTTTCTTATATGCCAAAAACAAAGCTCTAAATAGCGTGCTCTAGCAGCGCAATAGCGCGCTATAGCGGCGCAATTTAAAAAACGGTTCAGATTTTATAATTGAATCTTAGATATCTAGGATCTGAATTCCATACTCAAAGATCCTATTAGACATTTCATATTGTCACATGTGCTACTCAAATCACTTTTGCATTTTGGTCCCTGTATCAGTCCAGACTGGCCAGTCTGGACTGATTTACCAGTATAGATATGAACTGGTACAGGGACCCAACTGCAAAAGTAATTACACCAGCATGTAGAGAGCATACAGAAATACACAGAATTGACACAAATTTCAATTTATTTGGATTTATCTACAATTAGTTATGAATTTCCAAAGTTCATGCTTTCGAAAAAACTTTAAATATCCATAACTTTGGCTAGAAAAGTCAGAGTTGCGCGTATGACCACTTTTCAAAAAGGAGAGAACGAGATGAATCCGAATTTTTCCCTAAAGAAAGCCCCGGGCATCGTGAGAGGCATCCGGAGTGTCAGAATTTTAAAAAAACATCGTTTAGTGCCTCAAAAATTTAGTTTAACTTTTCGTGTGGAGATTTTGTATGAAACTTTGCAGTCGTGTTCTATGATATCAAGAATCCATGTCAGTCAATTTTTATGATTTTTAGAGATATTTTGCTATGTTAAACAGGGTGCAAAGTTGGACTCAGAATGAAACTATGACTAACAGATTATTTTTTTAGTCATAAGCCTAAGAGATTATTCAAGAATCATTCATATAATTATTTTAAAATGCATTTACTATTTATTATGTCCATTTGCCTATCTCCGAGCAAATGGTATATGTCGACAATAATCCAATAATTCAATTATTCTCTAAAAAAAAAAAGTTGACATCATTGAGACAATCTAATTATATTTCCTTGTATATATTTGAATAAAATAAATTATTAAACAATCAAGGCCAATAAAACTTCATAAATGTATCCCATGCGCGTATCCTGTATAAATCGTAATAAGGAGTTACGACATCACTTCATAAATATGTCTTATTTTTTAGCGTACACTCTAAACAAAAAATCTTTTTCTTCACAAAATAATTTAAATCAAAATATTAATATCTCTCGAAAAAAAAAATTAAGTGGACTGCCCGCGATGGGAGCGGTCTTGTGAAATTTTTGGGCCGCCCGTGAGCCTGACGGTCGGTGTAATTTTGAGAAAAAACATATGGGACATTTTTAAAATTTTCTTTTTTTTGGGTATTAATAAAAATGGCTGCTGAAAATCAAAGCCGGGGATGTGGCGCCTAGTGCCTGAACCTGGGCCCCTCTTTAGTAAAACCTGCATATTTTATTGTATTGTATTGAAAATTTGAAACTGAAGGACTTGGCAGTTTCGACTGGTTTTCTGATATGCTCTGAAAAAACAATTATATCCATCAAAGTCGGTTACTTAAAATAAAGACTCGTATGCTTTCTCGAAATTTGTCTTCATATACATGTGCTTGAGACAAATATTTTTTTATACTTTTGGGTAACGTTTTGTGGTCAAAGTTTTTCAACAATTTAATATTTAAAGGACATTTTCTTATTTGAATTTTAAACCTGTAATTTTCTACTGATGATACAAGATAAAGGTTGATTCTCAAAACAATAATTTTTTTAGGCTAGCAACACCTGAGTTTAATTAAATCAGCAGAGTTTTTTTTTTTTTTTGTAAAATGAAGTCACCTACGGACCTTTGAGGTATGAAAAAAATAGAAAAGAAAACTAAATTAAGCTAATTGAAAATGATACTTTTTATCCGACTCTTAACATTCCTTGTCAAATTTTTTATTTTCACGTGACCCTTCAATTTTCAAATTGTAAAGAGTTATTACTATTTCCCAATCGTAGATTAGGTTATTGCTATTGTGTAATTCAACGTCACTATTTTTTTTTATTAATTTGCAATTCAAACGCAATTTCTTTTCAGAATAAAAAAATGGTGTTATTCTATTAACTTAATATTTTCAAAACAAAAACTAACACCTTTTTTTAGTTATGCTATCCAGAATAGCACTTTTCTTACATTACTTCATTCACTGTTCGAATTTAATAATATAATGAAAATGTTTTCCTCTGGTATTTTTATTTTAGTAAAAATTTGACGTCAAACTACCCGACAATTTTAAAAATACCCAAAAAAAAAAACAAATTGTTAAAAATAACAGGGTTCCAGCCAAATTTTTAAAAATGCCCTGACCGCCTAAAAATTGGGCGGTCCGGAATTAAAATTCCTAACCGTCGATAAATGGGGTGGTCCGGAATTTTAATTCCTGACCGCCAATAAATGGGGCGGTCCGGGCCTATAAATACCCCCCCACAGCACTTTCTCTCTCCTCACAATTCATTTTCTAAAAATCTCACTCTCTCTCCTCCCCACCCGAATTTCTCCTCTTTTTTCTCCTCTCTTCTTCTCTCTTCTTCCAATTTGCAAGTAAGTCCCTATATATATTTGAAATTTCATTTGTAGTGTAAAAAAATTATAGATTAGTCAAATTAAGTTAGTTAGTGCTAATTAGTTATAATTGTGATTATTTAATTACGGTACCAATTTAGTGGTAATTAGCATTAATGTAGGTACCTAAAATATTTAAAATTAGTGATAATTATGGTACCAAAGTTAGTTTTAATTTTATTTATAATTATGATTATTTTATTACGGTACAAATTTAGTGGTAATTAGCGTCAATTAGGTACCAAAAATATTTGAAATTAGTGATAATTATGGTACCAAAGTTAGTTTTAATTTTATTTTGAATTATTTAGTCCGAAATTTTGCCGTAATTAGCGTATTTTAGCATAATTTGACCGTAATTAGCATATTTTGAGAAATGTAGTATATTTTTTGTCGTAATTAACGTAATTTAGCCTATTTTTACCGCAAATATATTGTTTTAGTGTATTTCCGCTTGTTTTAGCATATTTTAGGCGAATAACATTTTTTTTTTATTCTAACGCATTATTTTAACATATTTTTACCGAAATTAGCATATTTAGTAAATTTTTGCCATAATTAGCGTATTTTAGCATATTTGACCGTAATTATTGTATTTTATCATATTTTAGTATATTTTGTCCGAATAACCTTTTTTTTTCATATTAACGTAATTTAGCCTATTTTTACCGCAAATATATTGTTTTAGTGTATTTTCGCTTGTTTTAGCATATTTTAGGCGAATAACATTTTTTTTTTATTCTAACGCATTATTTTAACTGTTTTTTACCGAAATTAGCATATTTAGTAAATTTTTGCCATAATTAGCGTATTTTAGCATATTTGACCGTAATTATTGTATTTTATCATATTTTAGTATATTTTGTCCGAATAACCTTTTTTTTTTCATATTAACGTAATTTAGCCTATTTTTACCGCAAATATATTGTTTTAGTGTATTTCCGCTTGTTTTAGCATATTTTAGGCGAATAACATTTTTTTTTTATTCTAACGCATTATTTTAACTGTTTTTTACCGAAATTAGCATATTTAGTAAATTTTTTCCATAATTAGCGTATTTTAGCATATTTGACCGTAATTATTGTATTTTATCATATTTTAGTATATTTTGTCCGAATAACCTTTTTTTTTCATATTAACGTAATTTAGCCTATTTTTACCGCAAATATATTGTTTTAGTGTATTTTCGCTTGTTTTAGCATATTTTAGGCGAATAACATTTTTTTTTTTATTCTAACGCATTATTTTAACATATTTTTACCGAAATTAGCATATTTAGTAAATTTTTGCCATAATTAGCGTATTTTAGCATATTTGACCGTAATTATTGTATTTTATCATATTTTAGTATATTTTGTCCGAATAACCTTTTTTTTTCATATTAACGTAATTTAGCCTATTTTTACCGCAAATATATTGTTTTAGTGTATTTCCGCTTGTTTTAGCATATTTTAGGCGAATAACATTTTTTTTTTATTCTAACGCATTATTTTAACTGTTTTTTACCGAAATTAGCATATTTAGTAAATTTTTGCCATAATTAGCGTATTTTAGCATATTTGACCGTAATTATTGTATTTTATCATATTTTAGTATATTTTGTCCGAATAACCTTTTTTTTCATATTAACGTAATTTAGCCTATTTTTACCGCAAATATATTGTTTTAGTGTATTTCCGCTTGTTTTAGCATATTTTAGGCGAATAACATTTTTTTTTTATTCTAACGCATTATTTTAACTTTTTTTTACCGAAATTAGCATATTTAGTAAATTTTTGCCATAATTAGCGTATTTTAGCATATTTGACCGTAATTATTGTATTTTATCATATTTTAGTATATTTTGTCCGAATAACCTTTTTTTTTCATATTAACGTAATTTAGCCTATTTTTACCGCAAATATATTGTTTTAGTGTATTTCCGCTTGTTTTAGCATATTTTAGGCGAATAACATTTTTTTTTTATTCTAACGCATTATTTTAACTTTTTTTTTTCTTACTAGGGTAGTTTTGTATTTTTTTGATATGAATTAGCTTATTTTATCATATTTTAACAGGAATGAGCTTATTTTAGTCAAATGTAGCATGTCTAATTTTTTTTTCAAACGTAGGATGGCTAGGGGACGTCCTAGGAGACCACCACCACCCGACCCTATTGATGAGCCCATTCCCGTGGATAGCACGGAGCATTTCAGTCCATTATTATGGATACCTCACAGTGAGCATCGAGTCTCACTAGCATCCCGAGAGGTACGTGATTATTTTTTTTTTTCTTTTTTTACGTTAAATTTTTTTAGAGTTCTCATATTTTCATATTTTTATGTTGTTTGTTTTTTTTTCAACGCAGAGTCAGGAGTCTCTAGAAAGCAAGTGTCGGGTTTATGGCATGCAGTACTACTCTCTGATGGACCCGTATCTACACAATCTGGGGTTGTACCATTTGGTCGATATATTGGAGATAGAGAGCAAGGCCATTAATGCGTCCCTCATTCAGGGGCTAGTGGAGCGATGGCGCCCCGAGACACACACATTCCATTTGCCGTTCGGAGAGATGACAGTGACTCTCCAGGACGTGAGTGTCCTTTGGGGTTTGCCTATCCAGGGCGTGCCCATCGGTGGCATATCTGACCCCACTGACGAGAACATGATTAATGCCAGCCTCGCAGAGCTGTTGGGAGCAGAGCCAGATGTACGTGATAATGGTGGGAGATCGAGATTTCATCTGAAGAAGACGGCGCTGCGAGCTCTGTTTGCCGATCGAGGTTTGCATTGGCGATCCACGCAGCATGACATTGAGAGGTACTTTTATAAACCATTATATATATATATATTTATTTTGTATTTTATTTCATTGCAAAAAATGGGTTGGTCCCTAATTTTGACATTTCAGATACACACGGGCTTTCGTGATGGACCTGTTTCGAGCGGTCATGTTTCCTGATTCGAGCGGTGATGCCATTCCGATTATGTATCTGGAGCTGTTGAGAGACCTTGGGTCATCAAGAAAGTACAACTGGGGTGGAGCCGTCCTGGCACATCTTTACTCCAACCTGTGCCATGCTTGCAAGGTCAGTATGTTATTGTTGTCTTATTTTTAAAAATTAACTTGTTCCGACGTCTAATATTCTTCAAATTGCAGCCTAAAAGTAAGAAGATGTACGGGCCGACACTTCTACTGCAGCATTGGTCGTGGTCGCGCATACAAGTGGCGGTACCCGTGCAGAATGAGTCACTACATTCGGGAGAGCCCGATGATGCATATCACCCGGCATTTGGCAAGAAATGGTACGGGGATCACCGCTACGTGGACACGCCTCACGGAAAGCCAGCAGGCATCAGGTTGGTCCGTGGTCAGTTGCAGAGTCTGGGTGACACGCAGGTGAGCTGGACTCCGTATGCTGAGTCATACTGTGAGGGGAGGCTGCCACAGATTATATCAGATGATGAGGAGATGTGGCTCTACAGGGGTCCGCTGATTTGCTTCTGGATAGTGGAGCATCACTATCCAGACCGGGTGCTCCGTCAGTTTGGACTTCCTCCACTCATCCCCGCAGATCCAGACATCCCGAGATCTATTATCACGAGGCTACACGGGTACGTACAAGTTATATTTTTCTTGAATTTTGTATTTAATATTAGTTGTTGTAAACACTAATTTGCATGTAACATATTAATTACAGGACGTACCACGGTAATCACGCCGATAGAGATTGGAGTACGGCTTTCCTGGAGCACTACGACATAGCAGGGACCATGAGGGAGAACTTGTGGCATATTGATCGCACGAGAATATATGCCAAAAAGTTTCAGTATAGCAAGCTATACTTCTTAAACCTTTGTTATACTCTGTCAATTCAGATAGCAAGTGAACTATCCTGTCGTTGAGTATGCTCAGGTATCGATCCACAGGGACGGAATAAAAACACTGGACTTATCCTAAAATCACTTGAGATTCTAGAAGTGAGAAGAATTTGGTTTGGTTTTAGTTCTAACAATTCTACTGATTAAAAGACAATAAGAGATAATTAAAGTTGTTTTCAATTGATAAAAGGGCGTTTCCAGGGTTCAGATTTCATTTCTGTTCAGTCTCAAGGCGTACGGCCCGTACAGATTCCCGTACGGTCCGTATGGCACCTCAAGTTAATGCTGCAGCTACTGTTTCCTG
Organism: Carex sylvatica; assembly: GCA_964058845.1. Taxonomy (NCBI): domain Eukaryota; kingdom Viridiplantae; phylum Streptophyta; class Magnoliopsida; order Poales; family Cyperaceae; genus Carex; species Carex sylvatica. The sequence goes on from CAXKVR010000265.1 coordinate 23,310, forward strand.
TGTTGATACTGTGTTTAGGGTTTCTTTTGACCAGATCTAGATACCTAACCTCAACTTTCGCATTTTGGCCTGATACCCGATTACCGGACTCAAGTACTTCCCTCTTAGATGCGTTAAACCTCAACTTTCGCATTTTGGCCTAATTTATCTAAGTTATTTGTTAGTTTACTAAAAGTATCCAAGGACTTTCGCCTCAAGGAAAGTTTCGCCTTTCGGGTACTCCTTGGTTTCACCCTACTTCATATACTTTATTCGGTTGGAATGAATTTCATAGACTTGGCTCCACACTTAGATGTGCGCATTCATCTAACGGGATGACTAATCAGATTCAAGCAAGCACAAATAGAGCAATAAAAATACTACATAACAAAGTAAAAACCAAGCGTTCAACACAAAATCATAGTAGCATACAAGCAAAACTAAACTAGAAACTACATCTTATCCCTAGAAACAAAGTAAATTAGCTACTCATGTTCATAAGATAACACAAATAACAAGAAATAAAAGAGTTCATGACAAAACAGTGGAAAATCCGAAGATCCGTGGAAAACTCGCGTTCTTCCCTTCTCTTCTTCTTTTCCCCTTGTCCAAAACCTAGCAAGAATGAATGATAGAATGAATGATCGGAAAGTTATTGATTGATTAGCTATTAATCCCCTTTCCTGCTGTGGAATATCTCCTTTAATGCCCCAGATCATGCCTCCAGGGGTTTCCTTTTCGGCTCCTCAAATTGTGCTCAATTCAGATTCCAGCTGGATTTTCCGAATCAGCTTTGTACGGCCCGTACACGATCCCATACGGCCCGTATGCCTGGACTTTGACTTGGAGACTTTGTGCCTCTGTTGTGGATCCTTCTGTGTGGTTGGGCAGTTCTTGTACGGCCCGCACAGAATATCATACGGGCCGTATGAAAAGTTGTCAGAACCAGTTTTTCGCCCTTTTTCCTGCAAAATATCAAACAAAACATAGCAGTACCACATTTCATCGAAATATAAGTAAAAAGTCCACATTAATAGGCTTTAAAGCACAGGTTTCATTGTAAATTAAGGCCATAATTCAGATATAATATGGAGATATCACATATGTCGGAGGATTATGAGACGCAGCTGCAGGGGTCTCCCCTACTGAGATACCAGGCTTGGTACCTGCGGGTCGGCATGGCATCAGTGTATCTTGAGGGAGATTACGGCAATTATCTCCGCTCCAAGATCTTCGAAGATGATGGTTATACTCCCACTGGCAGAAAAGGGGCTCGTGATGTAAGTAATGCACCTAAAACAACTCATTTTGACCATCTTTTTAACCTTTTTTTTCTAATGTTTCTTATTTTAATTTTTTTAGTTGCTACTAGCGGTTAAAGGTGGAGCACATTCAATCGTTTGTCTTGGAAAGCGTGGCTTCAGGGCTTTTGGACACACAATGTTGAACTACTTTGCGCCTTGTATTGAGGGCCACGGCCACGAGGCCAAGCTAGTCACGATGCTCAGAGACGCCGGAGAGGACATCGATTGGCGCAGAGTACATAGGGATGAGCCCGACGCGCCACCTGTTATGACTGCTGATATGCCACCAGAGCCCGCAGACCAGCCAGAGTGGGACTACCACCGTTGGGTTCTGGGCATGTCTAGTTGGCACGCCTATTTTGACCAGTATGGACGTCCGTGTCTTCCCCAGGTTCGGTATTATTTATTTTATGTCAAGTTAGTTAACATTTTCTCATTCAGTAAAGTAAGTTAGTTAAAATTTATTGAATTATTTGTTTCCTTGCAGGGTCCTGCCTACATGCCGACACAGCCTGAGCACCAGACTAGATCCCCGGAGCTTCCTCAAGTTCGGTCTTCTTTATTTTATGTCAAGTTAGTTAAAATTTTCTCCTGCAGTAAAGTACGTTAGTTAAAATTTAGTTAGTTAAAATTTATTGAATTATTTGTATCCTTGCAGGGTCTTGCCTACATTCCGACACAGCCTGAGCACCAGGCTCGATCTCCGGAGATTCAGTCTATGCATGAGTCTCAGGGCATGGAGTTCAGCCTTGCAGATCTAGCTCCAGGTGATCAGTGGGATACAGCCGCTTCTCCTGCACCGCATCAGCCGTATCCAGCGAGGGCTCACGATTGGGAGGCCTCTGGTAGCGGGACTCAGCCTGACTTATCCTTGTTTCATACCCCTCTGCCAGCTACACACGCCGCCGAGGATCCATGGGGTACAGCACTCACGATGAGCAGAGAGCCTGAGCCCGAGGTCGAGATCACACCAGCTCGTGTGGCGCAGGAAGGAGAAGTACAGTGGAATAACTGGAATCGAGTTTTCACCAGAGAGAACAGTGTTGGGGTTTTGACAGTTCAAACCCATTGATTTGATTAAGTGCGGAAAGAACGTAAAACAAAATTTTTACTTCTAATCTTAATCCAAGGATTAAACGGGGTATGTCAGGAAACATTCCAAGGGGTCCACCTTCCGTATTCCTTTGACATCAGAACCCTATTTAATCCTTTTACAGATCTACTCCATAATTGATTTCTAAAACATTAATCTACTTACCAGTTAAATAGATTAATATAACTTGTATATACCTTGTTTCCAAATTCTGATTGGAAAGCAGACCGAGCGAGAAGAGCTACACCAGGGAATGACTCGTCTCGGAGTATCACACGTGTGATACCTCTATCGGTTATTCACCAGGACTAACCGGAGAGCGGTTTATTTCTTATTGCCAGAAATACCGTAAACCGCGGTTTTCTGCAAAAATACTATTCACCAAGAAAAGGACGAAATAACACTATTCACGAATTTGCAGTTATTCAGATTCACTAATGAGCAAAAACTGAAATACTGCGAAATTCGAGAAAACACTATTCACCGATCCCGTAAGTATACTTCTCAACAACCCGCAAGATTATACGTCAACTACGTATAACTTTCTTTTCCCAACCGAAACACTATTTGGGAGAGAAACCGAGAAAGAGAGAAAATAGAAACTCGAATCGATCTGACAATCTGATACGATGTGAATTAGCAAGTTTTTCTCTTACCCTCACCCCTCTATTTATAGGCATTTGAGGAGGTTCTGGAATTACGTAAATGTCATTTACCAAAATGCCATTTACGGAAATGCCATTTACCAAAATGCCATTTACGGAAATGCCATTGAATGGATAAGGATGATGACATGTCATGTGTAAAAAGACCAAAATGCCCTTGTGGATAATGTTGATGACATGTATGGATAATGATGAATTTAAAAGACAAAATTCAATTAATATCCATATGTCATATATATAATTGTTCTGAACAGTTATATTTCTTGCGGTTGTTGTTTCGGTAATTTTTATACAACGTGTCGTGCACGTTTATAATTTAACCATTGTTTTGGCTTGTCATCTTATATGACATTTATAATTTAATTATAACACGTATAATTAATTATAACCATCTTAATATTAATTATAATCAATTTATAATTAATCAATAAGATTCTCCAATTAGCTCCTATACGGTGTGACCCAATAGGATCTGTGTTATGTTGGTAAATAGAATTAAAACTGTTTTAACTTCTATAATCATGAGAGGCATCTGGCATAACGCGTCATGACCATCCAATTACACAGATGATGCTGTACTGTACAATATCACGATCCAGTAAACTATTTTACTCGTGTCAGTTCTTTCGTCTCATAGCTATCAGATCAGTTTCAAGGTAGGTGTGTGTCATCCTTGCAAACTTAATCTTTTCTTGATCTTGAGCAGATTATCAAATATAATTACTCTTGTAATTATACCGCTAGCAGATAATCTTACTCTATCAAGGGGCCCAGTGATGCTATAGCTCGTATAGAGATACGATGGACAATAGTACTTTTGGTAAACCATCACTACCTCAGCTAAGCTATGTGTACCGAAAAGCTACCGTTATAACTGCGTTTTACCGACAGCGTTAGATAACAATCACACATACACATCTCTTAGTAGGAAAGATGAATACCTCATACTTTAGAACTTAACACTGAATGAAAACATTAATGACACATACACAATTCTATTTAATGTTTCATTCGGGGTCTGTCAAATACCATGTTCCTAGAACATGTATCTATGTGATTAAAATGACATCTCTTGTCAGTGGTCTGTAAAACTTGACCATCTTTTAATCCACATACTAACCTTGTAACGGTTAATTAGTGTTCCTGCTAATTACCTCGGTTAGTGACTTTTAAGAATATATAACATCTATATTATGAAGTTTCACAATTCCAGTTATTGACTCTAGTCAGATAAAGGAATGATTCATAAATGTAATAATATTCAAGACAACAAAATGACAGTTTATTTAATCACTCAATTCATGAACAAAGCTTTATGATAATTTATCGTATTATTGACTTCTAGATTATTACAAACTAACAAACAGAGGCAGACCAGTTGACCGATATTCCGATTCGCGGTATCGTTGATAGAGAGTTTTTTTATTGTTTTCTTTGTAGTGTTTTATGTTTTATTATGTATTATGTACGCTGATAGCTTATTATGATTTTTGTTCTGAGTTTAGCTATGTTTTATGGTAGTATTTATACAACAGAAAAAATAATAAGAGAAACACTACATAATTAAGAACAAAAAACATACTAATAGAACCACTAAATCAAAAACAAAATAACACTAAACAAAAAAAACGAGGGTGCAAAGTTGGGGTCGGAATGAAAACGTCATCAGTTCGGGCTATTTTTGAGCTCTTATATCTCACGATCCGTTCGGAGATTTCGTATGAAACCTTACAGTCCTGTTTGGAAATGTCAACAATGCATGTCGCTCAATTTTCATGATTTTTGGAGATAGTTTGCTCCGAGAACGAGGGTGCAAAGTTGGGGTCAGAATAAAAATATCTTACAATGTAAAATTTAAACAAAGGCATTTAAAACCCTATTTCTTAAAAGCCGATTTCTTAGCAGCTGGCTTCTTATCAGCCGGCTTCTTATCAGCTGGCTTAAGATTAGTTACTCCCGATGATGTGCTCGCCTTACCAGATCCGTATGAATTTTCAACAAAGTCATCGTCTGAAAGGGGAGGATGAACAATAGGTTGCGGACCAAATCTTTTTCTAAGAAAACAAAATTTACAGTGACATTCTCCTTGCTCGATACCTCGGTTGCTATCGTTCATCCTGTTCAACAACAAAACAAACATACTATAACGTGAATAAGTCATATCATAAAATATTAAAACATAAATAAACCATAACATAAACTAATACAATCCATTTACATAAAATAATACAACACATTCACATAAAATAATACAACATGTAATCAAACGATACAATACAACTATACAAATTATATTAAGTCATCGTCTAAAATTCAATCCCCTCAGCACACGAGATCCCCATGATGATGTGCTTCTTCTAGCTGGTTGTACTGCTTCTTCTTGCTGGTTTGCTGTACCAGATGGCCCTGCACCATATGTGCTCGTCCCTCCTAGTTGAGATGTGCTCCTCCTAGGTGGTTGCAAAGCTTCTCCTTCCTCGTGTGCTGTACCAGATGGTCCCGCGTGAGATGTGCTCCTCCTTCCAGCTTGAGATGTGCTCCTCCTTCCAGCTTGAGATGTGCTCCTTCTCCGCTGGGTAGTACCTGAATGCCCTTGCATCCCAACCACCTCTTCTCCTGTCAGTACTTCTCCCATTGCCTCCCTAAACATCATAGTTGCATTTTCACGAAAGGTACGGCTTCTGGCTGTGCTGCGCCTCGACCCTTGCGATCCACTTGCCTCTGCCATAACTCGATCGTTTTCAGCTGCATTTGCTGCGTTACGAGAATCTGCAGACCCAATAAATGATATAGTAAGTTATTGAAAAATGTAATAAAATATAATCATTGTTCAATATTACATACCTCGCATCTGCCTGTCGGTAGTGGAACGGCGAGGACGGTGCCCTATTTGCCTACCTTGCATTTCATCCATGGTCATTGGTTGACGGATGTGTTTTCTCCTACCATACCGTATCCAATCTTTGTTCGGCTCGTATTTTGGGGTAGTGGTCGTAGGCCATTCTTCAGGATTACCGTAGGGAACAAACAAGGCATTCCAAGTACTCAGAAGGTACTCCATTCTGTACCAGTGGGCAACAAATTGATCGGGGGACCAGCTGTTATGGCGAAAAACCGCTAACACATGAGCGCACGGAATTCCAGTTAGTTGGATACCTCTGCATTTACATTCCACTGCTCTATCAGCTCCGAATGTCGCAATATACTTGAACTTTCTATGTATAATGGACATAGTTCCATCCTGTGTTTGGACTACTGGGACATATTCATCTGGGCCCGTGACTTCGTACTTACCTTCGCCGTGCGAGTATGAGATGACATCCATACCCACAGCTTTCTCCCACCGTTTGGCAAGCTTATCTTGTACCCGTTTGGAAAAAGGCTTACAAGCAGTGCTGTGCTCCATTGCTGCCTGCCGCCGCTGAACAAACCACCTGTTGCACTTGTAGAATGTCTCCTCAACAAGTGCAGCTACGGGCAACATTCGGGCCTCCTTAAAGACAGTGTTCAGGGACTCAGAGCCATTTGTTGTCATGATACCAAATCGATATCCTCCATCACAGGTTTGAAAGATTTTCTCATAATTTGACGGCTCCATGACATCATTAGGACGTACTTTGCCCACTCTCTTTAAAAAAGCATTACACTTCGGATTTTGCTGCAATAGAACAAAGTAAAATTAGATGAAATATGCATGTCAAGGAAACAAAAATGATATAACTTAGACAATATTAGACATACCATGGCAAAATCTTCGAACATCTCTTTCAGCCTTCTAGGCTTCTTCTTCCTGGCTCCTTGTTTGAACCTGGTTCCGTACCATTTGTCCTTTCCGCACGCCTGCACCAGGTTATCAGCAACATGCTGCATACAAAATCTGTGCACAAAATTATTCCCATCCCATCCGTATTCGGGTTTCAAAGCAGCTTTGATCGCCTTGTGTTGGTCTGATATAACGCATACAAATCTATTAACACCAAGCACATGAATTCTAAACCACTGTAAGAAAAAACCCCAATTCTCTTCATTCTCCTTCTGTACAATTTCAAATGCTAGAGGCAACAATTGATTCTCGGCATCATAGCCGCAGGCCATCAAAAGCCGTCCCTCATACCGTCCAGAGAGGAAGGCTGCATCTATACTGATCACCGGTCTCAAGTAATCAACTGCGGTGATGCATGGTCCATAAGCCCATGCGACGGCCCTGAATTGCTGCACATCTTGCTTGACCAGTCCTGTATTTTTATCGATGCTCGGACTAGTCAGAAATTGGTGCCTCGAGCCGGGATTCTTGTCACATATCCCGATAAGCAATAGTTTCATAAAATTGTACGATTCCTCCCAACTCCCGAATTGTCGGGATACTGCAATCTCACGACCTCTCCAAAGTCGGTTGTACTTTGGGGTTATAGTTCGAAATCTAACCCTCACGCAGTTTGCCACACTCCGAATGCTCATACAGGGGTCTTTCTTAATGCTATCCTCGATGATATCTGCAATGATTGATGCCGTGAGTTGTGCATGGTCAGTCCTGGTGTACTCTGACGTGCATGTGTGAGGCGTGTCTTGCTCAGTTATTACCCATGTATCTTCATAATTTGTTGCTCTTGCCTTCAGGATAAAATGATAATTCTGAGTGTTGCATCTAATTTCCAACCGGGATTTGTCACTTTTGTGAGTATATATCTCCTGATTCTTGTCAACATGGTGCTCTCTGATCTTTTTCGTCAGCTGTTTTTTATTTTCGAAGTACTGACCTTTTGCGAGCTCACTCTTGTATTCAACCCGATGACCGTAGTAAGAAACATCTGCTTCTCGAAAAGCAGATGTGTCATTGAAGTTTACGAACGGGTGAGTCTCAGAACGGCCACTTAATGGCATATTTCTATTCTGCCTCACAGTAGGCTGTGTGTATTCTCCTTCATCGGTATCATCTCCCTCATCATTATCGTCCCAGTGTTCTTCTCCCAATTCATCCCCAGTTTGTAGATTCTCCTCCGGTACTTCGTTCATAAATTCAAATTCTGACTCGTGTGGATCCTCCTGTACTGGTGGCGGTCTGGGGTGAGGATTTGGTTCAGGCCCAGGTAAGAATGAAGGACCTCTCGACACATATATAGGTGGGATAAAAGGTGGAGATTGTAGTCCGGGTGGGATCAAATGTGGAGGTTCAGGTGAATTACTATATATTTCTGGTTCTGGCGTTGGTTCGGGTACGAATATAGGAGTGTGTGGTTCTGCATTTTGTTGATAATTTTCTGCAATATAATTTTGGCCTGAACTTCCAGACCCTGATCCTCTGTGAATCCTGCACGCAAAAACTTCGAAGCCACTATCACCGGACCTCACAGTCCTGTTGATCAGGCCTCTCAATGCCACATCATCTCCCAGTGCAATTCTGAGATACCTTCCTCCTTGGAGCACTCGGGCCATTATTTGTAATTCATAGCGGTTCCTATTGTAGCCGCTCAAATCGTAAATAAGCGTTTGCAACTCCTCAAATGAGAAATTTTCATCAACCCAACGCGTATTTACTGGAGGTTTGGAGTAACGTACACCATACTGGTCAGTTGTGAACTTTCCTCCAAAATGTACGAAAATTCCAACAGACATGGCCAATAAACTACATTAATGAATGGTAAATATTTTGTTAGTTTACTAGTTCCAATTGTATACAGCTGCCATCAGTATTAAACAGTCCTAAATTAATGGTATGTGAACAGTTAATATGTACTTATCAATTTGGGTCAACAGTACATACATAAATGAATAGTATGCGAACAGCAAATACGTAAGTGAATAATTTGTCAACATTAAATACGTAAGTGAACAGTAAATACGTACATTAACAGTGCGTGAACAGTACGTGAACAGTAAATACGTACATTAACATTACGTGAACAGTACATACGTAAGTGAACAGTACGTGAACAGTAAATACATACATTAACAGTACGTGAACAGTAAATAAAATATTTAAAAAATGAACAGTACGTACCTGTAGCAGCTCCTTCTCCTTCTCTCTTTCTCTCTCTTTCTCTTTCTCCTTCTCTCTTTCCTCTGGCTGAAGGCACCTCCTCCTTATAAGGAAAAACCAGGGGAAAAAAAAAAAAAAACCCGGACCGGCCCATTTATTGGCGGTCAGGAATTAAAATTCCGGACCGCCCCATTTATCGGCGGTTAGGAATTTTAATTCCGGACCGCTCCATTTTTAGGCGGTCAGGGCATTTTTAAAAATTTGGCTGGAACCATGTTATTTTTAACAATTTTTTTTTTTTTTGGGTATTTTTAAAAATGTCGGTCAAACTACTCAATTATTTAATATCTCTGTTATTACAATAAAAAATTTATTCTATCAAAATTTCAAATCCGTAACCTCGCACTGATATTCTTCATATAGGCATGGATGCACATCTTTAATTTTGTTCTCGGAACATGCTGATCAGTAAACTCATCCCACCGGCCACTCCTGAGTAATGCTATTCATTATAACAGAGAATCGGACCACTGCTTAGTACTAGTTGAAGCCATAATTTTACCAAGGATCAATTTTATGTGTACCCCTAAAAAAACATTGAAATTACATATTTTCCCCTCCAAACTTCATAATATTGTAATATTGACCCTTCTAAAATTTAAAAACTCACAAATTTACTAATCTTATTCTCTTCTATTATAACTTTGTAATTTCAAAAGTTTTGAGGGGTATACATGAAATTCTCCCTTTACAAAAGCCAGTGGGGCCAGTTGTCAGAGAATCAACGGTATAAGCAATGTTTATGGAAGCCAATCAAGCCATAAACAATCCGGTGCTCTGACAAGGGAAGGTACCTGACACTGACAGGAAGATAAGGTCTGGCAGTGCTGTACACTGTACCCATCAGGGATGTGGTCTGTTCTGTGGAGAAAGAGAAACCCCACCAATGGTCTTTCAAAAAAAGAATCCCTACCGAATATGTCACAAGAGAAACTGTTTCGGAGAGAGATTGGTTTCCTTTCTTTCGTTGGCTTCGGGTATCGGGATTCGGGAGTCATGGAGTTATCATGACACAGGACAAAACAGATTTCTCGTAATGTAGTCTCTGATTCAAAAAGAACTAGAAAAATGAAGAAGAAAACATATTTTTTTGGGGGAATTTCATATATATCTCTCAAGGGTTCTAATATTACGTATTTATCTCTTCAAAATCAGTAATTACATATTTATTTTTGAAAATTGTACAAACTCACATATTTATTCATTCTAACTCTATAACATATCAAACATCTTGAAAAATAATTAAATAATATTTCTAAAACTTTTAAATTTATTTTACAATATTAATTAATAATATATTGACCATTATGCCCTTAGATTTCTTTAGTTTGTCTGAGTTCTCTTCTTTGTAAGGCGCTAAACATCCCCCGCCTCTCTCTCCAAACGCGCCAAATCACAGATTTCTCTCCTCTTTTCCTAATCGCCTCCCCTTTCACATATTTATGCTGCTCCTCGCTGCTTTAATTTTTCATTTTCGTTTGGAGAGAAATACAGGAGGTTTGGCGCCTTAAAGAGAAGAGAACTTAGACGGACTAAAGAGATAAAAACGAAGAGCATAAGTTTTGGAGATATTTTATATGTTATAGAGTGAGATTGGATAAATATGTGAGTTTGTATGATTTTGAAGGATAAATATGTAATTATTAATTTTAGAGGGATAAGTACGTAATATTAAAGCTTTTGAGGGATATACATGAAATTGCCCCTATTTTTTTTATAATTAAAGAGTGAGGCTACGGTAGGGGTTTCTAACGGGTAGGATACGGGCGGGTCGGGTACGGGTATGAGTCGGGTATGGGTATCACGGGTATACGGGTACCACGGGCCGGGTATCACGGGTTTTTTTTTTCAAAACCCGTACCCTACCCGTCTTATACCCGTGCCCGTGGTACCCTTGACGAGTAGGACGGTCCGGGTAGGGTACCCGGTCCGATTTTTTTTTTTCTCTCTGTTTTTCGGTCCGGTTTGGTTTTTTTTTCTTCTTCTGTTTTTCTGTTGAACCGGCAGCAAATTCAAAATTTCAAAAAAAAAAAAATTTTTAACGGATCAGGTCGGATACGAGTCGGGCGGATCGAGTACGGATCGGGCGGGTCGGGTACGGGTCGGATCGGGGTACGGAGTACGAGTCGGGTACGGGCCGCCCGACCAGGGTTTTTGCAAAAGCCTAGGCTACGGTAATAGACACATTACTATATTAGCTTATTAGGGATCAATCCGTGTGTTAATTCATTTTTTTAATTTAAAACTCTTAGGCAGAATTTATATCTTTATTTTTAAGAGAAATTTAGATATATATTCATCATAACTTCTTAATTTATATATTTTCTCATCAAAACTTCAAAACTAGTTATTTCCCCATCTAAATCATTCATTTTATTAATATATCCATTTCTTAGTTTAATTAACAAAATATCAATATGGACAAATTTACCCTTAGATGTAATGTTTGACTAGATTGTTTCGTCTCAAATAAATAATTTGGTACAGATTCAAAACCAAGCTTTTTTCTTCAACGAATCAAAATTCACCAAATTTTGGGCAGCAATGCCGAGTAAAGGGGAGAAGACAGAGGCGTCAAAAATATTGAGTCAGGAAAATGCACTAGATCTCGCAGATTCCTCCCACCTCTCGACCTGTTGTCGCCGACTCCGATTAGTCCCCCTGGTTATGGTGAAGAGATACCTCAGTTAGCCCAACCAGTTGCGTGGTGCATCAATTCTGCATTAATGGCCTTTTCTTCGTTGATGGAGGTGCGGAAAGGGGTCATCGGTGGAAACAAATCTGCTGAAATTCTGGGAATTTCAGGAACCTGAATTTCTCATTTCAATGGTCTATATGTTTCAATATATATTTCGAGATTTGTGTATAAAAACTTTCAACTTTGAGATTCGTGTATGAAAAATTTAGACGGCTGAGTTTAGAATTTCAGAGTTCCTGAAAACTTTTGGGATTTCAGCAGATTTGATTCGGTCATCGGTGGGGTTGCAAGTGGAGTTGCATGTTAACTTTTTGGTGAATCAATTGGGTATTTGTTTAAAGAAATTGAACTTGAACTTTGAGGGTAAAATTTGGAATTGAAATCTAATGAAATTTTTGGCATGTGAACAGTATTTTTAAAATCTCTGAAATTCTGAATCAAGCTCTTCAATGTTTTCTCTACATACATCTTCAAAACAGCTGAATTTTTTGTACACGCATCTCGAAACAATTTAAAAATTGAATTTGAAAAGACAGAGATTTCAAAAACACTGTTCGCAGGAGAGAATTTCAGCAGATTCGTTTCCTAAAATTTGAATTAAAATTGCTGTCGTATATATCTTATTATTATTATTTTTTTCATCATGCTTGCATTTTTGTTTTTCTTGCTTTCTTTTGCAAACAAAAATTATTCTTAATCAATACTGAGATTGAAGCTAAATAGATGAAGAGTAAAGTACGCATAGAAACAAATGCAATACAATGTTTAGGGTGTGCTCCAGTTGGAGGTAGAAGTCCCTCATTAAAGAGAAGGGAGGAGAGATGCGCTCAGTCCGCTGCTGCTCGTTTAGTTTACTCGCTCTAAAAACGAGGAGATCGGAGAGGAGAGGAGGAGAGACGGCACTGTGGCAGGTAGGAGTAAATCAGGCGTAGAAAGTTGTGAAATTCGTAACTCTGATTCAAGATGTAGACAGAGTAACACGATCGCATTCTCCTTCCTTCGTCTTCCGTCCTCTTCTCTGCGCGACAGACTTCTAGAACACAGCCTTATCAGAAACCCATGATCAAGGACTGAGTTTGTCAAAAGAAAGATATGAACAACTAAACAAGCTATCAAAGTGGAAAGAAAAAACAGAACAAATTGGTATTAGTTTAACAACTACATATTGCGATTCGCTAAATATAATATAACAAACTAAGGTTGGTAAAAAATCTGAAGGAAAGGGGGAAAGAAAGTAATATTGACTTTGCAGTTAAAGATCTGTAACTTTTACTATCAAAAACACATTTGAAGACCAACCAGTTAATACGTTAAAAATTAAAAAGGAAAAATAGAAATATGCAAACAAGAGAGCGACATGAAATCACATGCTAATGTTGGGATGGGAAATAAAAGTGGTACAAGAATAAAAGGAGCGAAAAGACTGGAAATTGAGAGGAGAGTTAAAATTCAGTTTTAGAGGAGTTTGATCAGAAATGGGTAAATATGTCATTTCAATTTTTAAATTAATATTAAATGTATGTTTAATTGTTTAAGATGGGAAATGGGTATATTAATAATACAAGTGATTTTAGATGGGGATATAACTAATTTTGAAATATTGATGGAAAAATATCTAAATTAAGAAGTTATGATGGGTATATATCTAAATTTCTCTATTTTTAAAGTTGAAATAGTTGATTCGAACCATCACACGTGAATTATGTATAAAAAATATATTTGCAGATTAAATTTTATATTTTTTTAAGCTTTTCGTAATTTTTTAATAGATAAAAACCATTATATTTGGGTTGTACAAAATTTTCAAACCAAGTAATCTTTAATTTATATTAAAAAATAAAAATAAAAATAATGTAACTTTTTTCAAGTGCATTTTCATATAGAAATGATGGTAAAAAATTCTAACAACTGTTTGAACTTCAAAATAAAAATAAGAGTTCATAGCACATACCGTTATGTATTATATACATTAGGCCTCACTCTTAAGTAAAATTAGGTGATTTGATAACATTGGGTGTTGCACATTGGAACCTTGAGTTAGGCGTAGCAAATTCAATATTATTTTATTTATAGTTGACATTTTAGACGAAAATTTTTTTTGAAAAAAAAAATATGACAGATTTGAAAAGTTTATATATTGAAGCAAAGGGACAAAAATGTAGTATGAAAGGGACCAGTTATGACTTGTGTAACACGGATCAATTAAAATAGTAAAAAGCTCCAGAAACACAAAATAGTTTCCTACAATTGTTTTTATACCTGGATTAAATAAACTACTTGAACCGACTGTTTAAACATAAAAGAAGTTACAGAGTTGTCAGCATTTTCAGTTCAAAAGCCAGTAACACTGGTAAAACTCTCCCCCTCTACGATGATAAGAATCAGCATTTAGTCTAGTGATAAATGCACATAATCTCTATGTAAAATGTTATGAGTTTGAAATTCAAATAGAAGAAATCATTTGTTGTAATAACAAGAGTATTAAATAGTTGGACGGCTTGACCTCCAACATTTACTCAAAAAAACTCTCCCCCTCGAATATGTTGAAAATCAAATCAGGGTTCTAAATAGCTAGCTATGGTTACATAATAGCTGTGTTATAGTTTTTTTCGGATTTCAAAAGCTATAACGCTATATTCGCTATTTAGAACCTTGGTAGTAATTCAATAGATGTTTATATAAATGGGTAGAATTTTTTTTAAGTTAATCAAGTTTTAATGTGAGCTTAACTCAAAAATATATCATTTTTTTTAAACGACGAATTCAAACTGTTAAAACTGAGCTGCTTAATGAGTGGTGTTTTTACATGTAAAATTTATAAATTTTTGAATTGATTTAGTATAAAGTCAAGCGGTCAAAAAATGATAAAAAATGAACGTATTAAAATTAACTTATAAACCATCTCTTTTTTTTTTTTACCACTTGACTTTATACTAAATTAATTCTATAATTTAGAAACTTTACATGCATCACTTGTGAAAGTAGATCGGTTTCAGTGATTTGGATGTGTCATTTGAAGCCAAATTCGATATGTTTTTGAGTTTTTATGATTAATATTTTAAAGATGGATTAAACTTTTCTGTTTGGTTCAGTTTAACTAGTTTTAAACCGAACCAAACAATATACATTATGTCGTAATTTTTTATTTTTTAAAATGTTTAGTTTGGACGGAGGATGGTTTAAAAATTTCGATCGGTTTGATCTAACTGGTTTTAATATATCTAAATCGAACCGAATTTTTAAAGCGATTTTAAAAAATGAACCGAACCATTTAAACTAAACTCTTTCGATTCGGTTTAAAACCGATTACACCGGAGTCGATAAACATCCTTATTTACATATTGTCTATGGAACTTGTTAATTATATGATTCTCAAATTATAATAAATTTATATATTTGTTAAAAAGAAACTCACTCTTAACTTTAATTTTGTAAAATGGAAGAATTTCATAGATGCATATCCAATAATTGTTCAGGATTCAAGAAGAAATGTTATTATTCTTTCCAACCATCATAAATACATAATTTTGTTCTCTATAAGATTTAATATATAGATTATATTAAAAAGTTCATCTTAACGGTTTGATTTCAAATTTAATTAAATTGTACTTTGATACTAAATATATTTTTCTATTTTAAGTAATATTTTGCATCAAATTTGATTCAATACGATTCAGTTTTTTTTTTAATTAGCTAATTTGTTAATTCAAATTATGTAAATTTCCACCAATATTATTTTTATTGAATCCTGAACAATTATTGTATATGCATCTATGAATTTCTTCCATTCTAAAATTTTTAATTAGCTAATTTGTTAATTCACATTATGTATTGGGTCCAAAGTCCAAACAAAACTAACAACGGTAATTATCAAATAAATTGATAGTATATAATTTTAATGAGAAAACATAACAAATAAATATATGCATTAAATAAATAATGTATCTAATATCACAAAAATATTATTTTTATCTCATTTATAATTTTTAATCTCTAAATTATTTAAAAGATATAAATTATATATTAACTAGATGAAATGATAAAAATATTATATAAATCAATCTTGTCAAAAAATATTAATTAAAAATCTACATAAAATGTTGAATAAATTATTTTATCTTAAATTACTAAATAAAAATATTATATAAAATATAATATTAATAATTTTGGTCGATTATAACTTAAACCACAAATTCTAATCAAACAAGAAATATACCTCATTAATTAGGCCACCACTAAACATCACCTAGAGTTGTAAATGAAATATATATGAAGCCATGGTTAATGATTAAGTTGGGACAATCTTGTAGAAAATTATTTTAATTTTGAAAACTTCGAACACAAGCAATTTTTTTTTTTTTTAAACAATGAAGATGTGTATAATGACAGTTGATGATCGAACGACATATTTAACAATGCATCAAAAGAGTAAAAATAAATAAATTTTCAAATGAGAGGAAAGAAACTAATGCATACATGTCTGATTAAAATGTGGAGAACAAGATAGAATTGGATGGATAATCATATAAATCATGTAGCATAAATAAAAAATTAAATTTAATAATTTATATGAATTATCATTAAGTCATGAAAAAGAAATATGGATAGACTTTGTCGGCTTGCTACAATTAATTTTCAAATCAATTCAAATAAGATTGAAAATAAAAGATAAATATATATATTATTCTACATACAGATAGTCGGTCCGACAATTAAATGTCGTAATACGTAAATATTATATGACTGTTAATTTTGGGTCGTTCGATCGAATTTTACTTGCGTACAACAATACATACATCAAATCTCATAATTATTGATAGACATAATATATTCGTATATAGATATTATATGTAATGTCAGACTTTAACTTTTAAACTTTATTTCTGAATATTGTCAAAAATATCAAACTAATTTTTTTTTTAGGTGTTTGGTTGACTTTTTGTGTAGACGTGTAATCATGATATAATACGAGCTTGTAACGACACGCAATAAAAAAAAAAAAATCCTTAGTTTTGTCATTTTCCTGGACTCCACAAGTAAACGAGATATTTGCTCTAATAAACGAGGTATTTAATAAATTTGACATCCTTTAATGTTAAAAAAAAATCCTTCATTTCATGTTTTAGCTGTTGGAAACGAACCTCGTTCTTTCTCATAATCTCTTGCAATGGACTATATTTTAAGTAAATATATAAATTAAAATGCTATGAACACACTAAATTTGACGTCTATATATATATATTTATTTTCATAATTGATCCCATATATATATTTAATATTTTTAGCAAAAAAATTAATTAATTCTGTATGTATATATGGACCCTCGTAAGTTACATTCCTACCTCTCCGGAACCTCCGTTCCTGGCTGTGGCTGTGGGGACTGTGATTGGTGTGTTAGGCAGCATAGGTACTGATCTATGCTAAGATCGATATATTTATGATCTCAAATTATTTTTTTTAAAACTCCACAGAAGCTACGGAGTTGTAAGGAAAGCTCGACTGCTCGAAGTTAAGACTATTAATTAACCAGTCTTTAGAGTTTATTCTTCTAGCCAACTGTGTCCGCCCCATCTCTATATATGAGCTCAATGTCGTCAATGGCTTAAACGAGGATTTTTTAATACATTTTTTTTTAGAAAAAAATTGTCTTTTTATATATAAGATTTTGTTTTCTTTTGCGGGGATTATGGACCATAATTTATGGTCACACACACATACAAGTTGGCTAATATCAAAATGTTTGTTTTGGAGTCGTGGTGCAACCAATTACTTTTTGTATTATTAAAGTTCAAACAGTCGATTCAAACTGTTAGATCTCCTTCAAGATTCGTGCAATATCAATCTAATTAGATTCAAAACTTTCACTGAAAAAAAAGGTGGAACTGGAGGGTCCAGTTGAGAGATTTCGGACCCTTTTTTTTCTCTCTCTCACGCGACAGAACCAACCCCCAGCCCCAATCCTCTCTTCCTCTCTCACGGTCCCAACATCTAAAAAGAGAGCTTACCGAAATTCTCGGTGGCGCTGTAGATTTCTTGCGAGCCACGGGGGAAGGAGAGGGGTCGCGTGAGAGGAGGTAGGAGCCGCGAGATAGGAGGGGAGAGCCGCTGGTCAGGTGAAATCGCCTCTCTGATGGTGGCGTCTCACGTGAGAGAGAGAGGGGGGTCGGGAAGAGGAAGAGAGGGGTCAAAATCTTTTAACTGGACGTCTTCAATTCTGAATTTTCTGAATTCCAACGACAATTGAGAGATCTAATCATATTGATATTGCACGAATCTTGAAAGAGATCTAAGAGACCAAAATGTAAAACACAAGAGACTCTTTACTTTGCAAAGTACGGTGGCCTTATTCTCTCTCTATATATATTATTTTACAAAGTACGTAATTAAGGTGATTATAATTATGATATACGCACGGCTAGCTTAAGCATAGCTTATGCTAAAGGGGATAAGTTACAAATTAAGCTCGATTGCTAGCATTTGAATATATACAGTATACACTTGCCCTTATGGAATTTAATTTGGTCGTCGACTAGACCGTACATCATCATTCTGGTTTTATCTTGACCGAACAAAAGAGGAATCAATGAAAATTGAAATCATTTTATTGATGGAAGATTGGAAGGTCATGCATCATTGACTGGAGTAGAAATTTGGTCAAAGCAGGTGACGCATATATGGAAGGGATCCGTATCCTCCCAGGTACCTCTTTTGATTACGAGGCAGAGAAAGATATATTGACGGTCAAAAGACTTATTCGAAAAGAAGGTTTATTTATTGTGCCAATTTTGAGAAATTGATGGGTTTAATGAAAAATTGAACTGAATTTAATGAAGAGATTCAAATATGAAATTGAATAGAAAAATAATAACTTGGTTTTTGATCTAGTGACATAAAATAGTACTTTTGACACAAGAGATTGTTGGTTTGAAACTCAAATTGAATTATTTTTTGCAAATATTATATAATTCGTTGACTTGATTCCAGTCTTTGCTACAAAAGAAAAAGGAGAATTATATGCATGAAATATAAATAAAAATATGGCGGGAGTTTCATTGTTCATTAAATGGCTTGAATTTATAATAATTAATATTAACAACATTTAGATGAATTATCAATTCAAATTCAAATTTTATTAAACTTGACACACAACTAATTTATTAGATAAACAACATGTCTATACAATTCTATCTACTTTTAGCTTTCTGATTTTTTTTTAGAAAGTGCTACCAAAATCTTCAGTTTAAATTATTGTTAGGAGATCACTATCCTTAAATAGAAAACTATATTTAATTTGTCAGTTACCTCTTGAAAGTTGAAATTGTGAGATCACATGTTGTTTAAAATAAATACTATAATTAATTTATCTGTGTTCCTTTTGATTATGAATTTTTTTTTCTGTTTTCATCATGCAATAATGCAAACTCTCACCAATAATATACAAGTCTCTCTCAACAAAACCTAACAAATGAGTTTATTAATTAGTACGAAATTAACCGATTAAAGAGATTAGCACCATTGAAATTACTTTATACATAACCATATAACCTCTGCCACGATATAGCTCAACTGAAAAAAAAAAAAAAACATGTGAAAGAAAAGGCGGATGCAATTGCAGCGCACTACACCCAACTACAAATTTTGAACATTTAAGAAGCTGAGCTGGCTCATCGTCGACCGTCCACGTACACAAAAACCGCGCGATCGTCCGTTTAGTGATTCGGTTCAGTACTGGCTTCCCTACGCATTTAGCAAATGCGAAGCATATCTGCTCGTCCACGTGGAAGCTCGACATGGCCCCATGTCCGAATTCGACGCACCTATCTCTCTCGCTGGTACAACCGTTCATTAAAAATGGGGCTAAAAAACAAATTATTATTTCTCGTTAATATACAATAAAATCAATGCTTGGCGTGTTACATATGCGCCCCCAGTAGTTCACGGTTCATATTCATATAATTGAAAAACATAGGAGAGCAAATTTTATACTGTTTCATCATTCAAGAGTTATAATAATAAAAATAAGTATGTAATTTATTGCAATTGAGTACAGTTTAAGCACTATTTCTTAATGAAGTAGACATCTTAATCATTCATCAATGGTGTACTCTTGGGTGCATTTAGTAATTGTAATTAATGTCTCTTGCATTGCATTTAGAAAATGGAACAAAACGGGAAAAGTTAAAAACTTTAGAATTGTGATGCATCGAATTTGGATGTCCAAAGGTTTAAATTGGATTATTCTCTTAAAAGAATCTTCCCAAAGAAGTTATTGACTAGTTAAGTACTTCGATCAATGTACAAAAGTGCATGTTAAACAATTAATATTAATTTTATGGTCAATTACTTCTATGTCGAACTTTATAAATGCTCACTATACTTAATGTTCTTAACAAATTATATTATGATCCTAGTTCTTGTAAAACATGATAAAACAAGAAAATTTTCAAAAACAAAACAACCCGTTTGCGGTATACACTATTAACGTATACTATATGTCTATATGAGTACAGTAAATTTTTATTCATTCAATTATACTGTCGGAAAAATATAGTTTGAATTTTTTTTAATTTATAGGCGCTAAAGGGCTGTGGACAAACTTCATTCAATGTTTACAACTTGTCTGATCTGTGTTAAAATTTATACATATTATTTAGATTTATGGAGCATTCAGAGTTATTAAAATTAAATATGTTGGCACAAATTTTAAAGCAAATCATGCAGTAAGGTTTGGCTTTAGATGAGATTTTGCTCAAAAAAAATAGTTTACATCACTTATCAATAAGACATAATTATCATCACAGATAATCAACCATATATATATTATGTTCGTTAGTAGCCTAAAGTTTTTGTTAATTCGGATGTATACCGAAGAAAATAAAATGGACTAAGAATTAAAAGAACTTGAGGGCCTATAAATTTAAAAATAAAAAGGGTGCAAAAGGAAAGGGAAAAAAAGAGAGAGAAGGGGGAGGGAACAGCTTTGCCATCAATGCACAAACGAATCCTTCCTATTTCTCGCTCCTCGGTCAAACCGCTCCCTCTCCCTCTCCCTCTAGTTTCTCTCTCTCTCTCCCCCTCAGAAGAAAGCGTTGGAATTAAAAATAATTACAGAATTTTCTCTTTTCCCGATAGAGGCAACTCATGATTTATGTCTGATCCTTGTCTCTATCCCTCTTTCTTCTCTCTCTCTATCGTATCAAATCTGTTCTTCTTCTCTGCTCTTTCTGTTCCTGGGGTTTCGAACTGAGTGAAAGAGAACCAAAAGAGAAGAGAGAGAAGAAGAGACCAATCATTGGCTTTCAAACCCCTTGCCAGGTTTGTGCTTCCTTCTTTTCTTTTCATTGTATATTATGTTTTAACCTTTTTAGACGATATCTCAATTAATGGCGTCATTCTTCTGATTTGGGATTTCGTCTCTCTGTGCTGTGCTTATTGTTATTTTCGTGAAAACCTTTTGTTCTTGTTTTTTTTTTAGCTGGATTCAGTGCATAAGCCGTATGGATTGTCGGCACTATTGAATGATACATAAAAGGTCATCTTTCAAATCTGTTCTTTCACTTAATCAACACAGACATACACAAAAAACGGGAGCTCTTCCTTCACTTTGTTTGGTTCAAGTTTCTTCTTTCTTTCTGATTTAGAACTCGGGGTCTATTGGGTCCGTGTTGTCTGGATTTGGTTGGTGTCGATATTAAATCTGCTAATTTCAGGTGTCCTGTTCATTTATTTCTTATCATTTTGTTTTGAATGTTTTGAATGTTTTGAATGTTTTGAATGTATTTTCTCCTTATGGCGTTTCAGCTTCTGCACAGTGAGTAAATATGATTATTTCTGGATATTCCAATTCCTCTCCTTTTCCTTCTTAATTTAATACCTTCTTTCCGTATATTTTGACAAACGACAGAAACCCAAAAAAGAAAAAGAACAATTTTGACTGAACTGATGAAACAATAATAGCTCATTAAATCCTTCATACGATATCCTAGAATTATTTATTATTTGAACTGAGTTGCCAAATAAAACTCTTGACCCATTCGTTGCCATTAATTCTGCAATAAACATTTTGACCCATCTTTATTTCGCAGGTTTGAACTGAAAAGTTGGTCTTTTCTTCAAATCTGAGCTCAAAATTACCCCCAAAATCCGGTATGAATAACAGGACAACGATTTTAGATGAATGGATGCAACCAAACCCGAGCCCAAGAACCCTATTTGCAAGCTTTTTAAATGATGATTTCACCCCAAGAGCCTTAGCTGATCAATTAGCCCAAACCCGAACAGAGAATGAAATGGACATGAACACCGGTGAGGAAGCCGCTTCGTCTGAAGAAGAGGCCCAGTCAAAGGAGGTCAATTTCCCCCAAGAGTTTTCCCTGCAATCACACTTGCATGCAGCTGGGCCTAGACAGTTGAGCTCAAATGGAGGTTTGGCCGAGAGAATGGCAGCTAGGGCGGGTTTCAATGTGCCAAAGCTCAATACAAGCCGGGTTAACCAGGTGGCAAATGTGGTTGGGTCGTCAACTGAGGTTAGGTCACCTTATCTGACAATCCCCCCTGGACTTAGCCCAACTACTCTGTTGGAATCACCGGTTTTTCTCTCTAACTTGGTACGTATCACATTTTTAACTTGATGTATTTGATATAATCAATATTTGATAAGGGTTCTTTTCTATATTTGTCTGTATTGGGATTTATTTGCAGGCAACTTGTCATTAGGATATAGAATCCTGAATTGACAGAAATTATTGAACCTGAGTAAATCATAACGGACATTGCAAGTAGTTTTTATTTTTTTGAATTGGAAAATTAAATTTTGCTAAATCTAGTAGGCAAGTTAATTTTTTTTATTTTGGATGTAGGTGCAACCTTCTCCTACTACTGGGAAGTTACCTTTTTTGCAGAGTAATAACATGAGTGCTAACCATTTTGGAGATGCGTCAGAATCATTTTCCTTCAAAACTTCTCTTAATCTGAAACCATCATCATCGTCCATCCCAGAAAAGAAGGTACTTTTTTTTTTTTTTCCTTTCAATTTTACGAATTTTGAGCTGTGCATTTTGCATGCAAACTTCTGCAGTTAGATTGGTTACAAAAACACCACCTCTAACAGGTTGAAAAAACGTGCGTCATCTTTAAATTACTTTTGTTGAAAAGAACAGACTAGATCTTTGTCAGTGGGATATTCATTCAGGTCCTGTGTATTAGTTGCTTTTGTTGTTTTAGACTTCATGCAATGCTAGAACATTTCTTAATTTCTGCAACTCTTATGAGGTTGAGTTGTTGAGATTTATCTTGTTCTCTACACAGCCTGTCCCAAGCCAAGAGAAAGGAGGTGGGTTGTGATAGGCGTGGCGAGCCAATGTAAAATACAGCCTTTTATGGAAATGAAACCCTCACGAAGACTCCGGTTGGGTTTCATTTCTAGCCTACCCCAACTTGTTTGGGACTAAAGGCTTTGTTGTTGTCGTCTGTAGCTGAACAATGTTGAAATTTTCATAACCTTAGATGAGTAAATGCCATTTATCACCACCAAAACTAAAGGTGAAAGAAAAATATATAACCTACCTTATATCTTAGCTCACCTCGTCATCCCCCTTAGTCGATATAGCATAATTTCTGCTGATTTTGCTGAAAAGGACTACGTAGCGTTTCCTTGCGTCTTGTTAAAGTTCACCCCTTGTATTAATTGTACCCTTCTCTTTTTTTCCTTATTCTTTTGGAAAAAAACAGGATTCTTCCATATCATTTCCTGTTCAACCTGAGAATAAAACCACAACCACCACCAACAGGACTCAGGATGGCACCATTTCAAGCAATCGAGAGTTCAACTTTAATACCGGGTTTTCAAATAGTAAACCAACCCAAGTTGATCCTGCTTCATCAACTGACAATGCTGACAACTCTCCCCCACCTGATGATCCACAAGATTTTGAATCCGACTTGAAAGCTGACAACCTGGGTGGCACACCTGCTGATGATGGTTACAACTGGAGAAAGTATGGTCAAAAACAAGTCAAAACCAGTGAATTCCCGCGCAGTTATTACAAATGTACCCACCTGAACTGTCCTGTAAAAAAGAAAGTCGAGAGGGCACACGATGGACAAGTGACTGAGATTATCTACAAGGGAACCCACAACCACCAAAAATCATCACCGAACCGCCGATCTGGCATACCTTTCTCTGACGGGTCTGAAAACTCTAATTTTCAACCAAGCCAACACCCGAATCAACCTGTTTGGGGCAATGGGCAGAATGGTAGTTCGCAGGAGGTGCAGGGCGAAGGCGTGCAAGAGGTGAATAGATCCGGTTCAGTGTCTATTCCAGCAGTGCCAGAGTTTGAACCGACCAATCAGGTGATGCCAGGTGGCAACAGGGCCCGCTCAGAGGGACAGAATATTGGTCTGGTGGATTTATCTTCTACTGTTTCGAACGAGGAGGATCAAGTGACTCATGGTGCTTCTTTTGATAATGAGGCAGAGGAAGATGACAGTCAAGAGACTGATTCGAAAAGAAGGTTTGTTTCCTGTGTCAATTTTGGAAATTGATGGATTTAATCAAACGTTGAACTGAATTTAATGAAGTGATTCTATGATGAAATTGAAGAGAAAGAGGGGTCGATTCTCTTTTCACCAGACTCCATAATCATCTTAATATCCTTGTGTACATTTTACCAAAAGAACCCTAATGTCATAAGATATTACAAAACAGATACATGGATCAAATATAGATGTACAAAATATAAGCCAAAAGTGAACAAACTCTCCAACAAAATAGATATTAATTAAGATTTGAGAAATTGTGTTTGAGATGTTATAGTATTATCAACTTCTGTTATGTGGGAGTCATGTGGAATTCATAGTTTTTTTCTAAATTTTTAACAAATGGATAAACGTTGGGAGTTTACCTTATAAAGAAATCTGAGCTAGAAGAACAATGGGTTACCTTAATTATTATATGGCTTTCCTTCTATATGTATGAGAAGGTGCTGTGATTTTGATTTCTATTGTGAATTGTTCCACCTTTTCCTATCTTTATATGTCCTTTTCCCCTTTTGTGTTTCTATCCTTCTTTACATCCCCAAAATAATAAGATGTATTCAAATATAAACAGGTTTAGGTCATGCCAGCTTTCCTATATGCCCATTTGCACTACAAGGAAATGGAAGGGAAGATGATTACTATAAATAATTTCGTATAAATTCATTTATTAATAGAAATCATATAATAAAAGAAAAATTATGAAAAAAAGGAAAACCATTGATACAGAAACAAACAATTATTACATTATGTCTATTTCAAAAAAAAAAATAATCAGGAATACATAATAAATGAAACTGTTGATATTGTATCCTAAGATTTTGGGATAACATGAACCACCTTACCCAGTATACAATATGATATTGTATCTATGCAACATAGAGGACATTATTATAACTGAATAAAATCAATGATTTTAAGATTCCTGTATCTTGTTTTTTAGAAAAAGAGTTGATAAAATATCATTTGACTATTAAAAGTGTTTAATCAATAAATTAATGAATTTTCAGCAAGAATTCCTTTGGTCAGTTTAATCGGAAGTATATAAGATATGGTGCCAGAATGGAAGATATTAAAAAGATCAATGCATTTCAGAAATCAGCAACCCATGTTCTTTGTTTATTTGTTTGGGATAGGTTTGATAGTAGATATTTTGGTTAAGCACAGGTATTAAAGCCAGGAGAATCTCCAACTGTGGTATAAGATGTATACTGTTTGGTTGGTTAGTTACCTGACTGGTAGTGTTGGGGCCAGGATTGAGCTCCAATTGTGGTATTTAGATGAATACTGTCTAGTTGGTACCTGACCAGTACCATCAATTGGTAAATATCTTCTTTGTCGGTTGGCTTTTTTCTTGTTGCTCTTTGGGTGAACTATGGCAGAAATGGAACTCATTTTTTTTGTTTAATTTTCCAATTGTCTTAATTGAGGCTCGAAAATTAATACCGGTGCGGACCATCAGTATAAACCTACTTTAACTTAAGAATCTACCTGACATGCAGGAAGTTGGAGGCATGTGCAGTTGAGATAAATGCGGCATCAAGAGCAGTTCGGGAACCGAGGGTGGTGGTGCAAACGACCAGTGAGGTTGACATACTTGATGATGGCTATCGCTGGCGCAAGTATGGCCAGAAGGTTGTCAAAGGCAATCCAAATCCAAGGTATATAGTTTTGCAATTCACCCCCGAACTTTTTCTGTTTCCAATTAGTCATGCACTGTTGAAGACACTAGTAAATAGTACATCTGGTTGGTTAGAATTAGTCTCTAGTTTGCCTGATAATTGAGCCAAGCCATCAGATTATTTAACAGAAGTTTAAACATGACAATTCAGGAGTTATTACAAGTGCACAAACCCGGGCTGCTCGGTGCGAAAGCATGTGGAGAGGGCATCTCATGATCTCAAGTCTGTCATCACGACTTATGAGGGTCGGCACAATCATGAGGTGCCAGCTGCCAGAAACAGTGGTGGCCATGCCAGCGCTGCCACAGCCCCACCAGCTGCTGCCATGACGCCACAATCCAGTACGTTTAGCTGTCGACCAGATCTAGGTACAGATAGTCTAGGTCGGTTTAACCCAACCAGCCTTCCTCTTGGCCCATATGGTCTCCCTCCCAGAGACCAGCTGAGCCAGTTTGGCCCAGGTGGAAACTTCTTCCGGATGGGACAGCCAGGCTTAACCGGATTTCGGATGCCAGGTCTTGGACCCGTTCCACCTCTACAGTCTAAAATGACAGGGATGCCGATGCTTCCACCCAACATGGCTACTGCTTACTTGGGGCATAACGGGCAAGGAATGGAGGGGAGGTTTGTGATGCCGAAAGGAGAGATGAAAGAAGAGAACATGAATGATAGTGGGTTTCGAGCTTCCAATGGGGGCTCAACCTCTTCTGCAGTTTATCAACAGATGATGAACAGGATGCATATGGGGCCTCAGATGTAAATAAATAGAAGTGATAGGATGATGTATGTTTATTAAAGAATGCTGATCTTTTTGTTAATTTTTGTCTTTTTTGACATTCTAATAGAGAGAGAAAGAGAGAAGAGAGAGAGAGAGTGAGAGACAGAAATGTTTGGTTTTCTTGTTATTTACCCTTTTAATAGAAGCAGTGCAGTATATGTGTACTTAGTCTGCATCCTAAAAGGAAAGGAAAAAAGATGCTATTAGTCTGTTTTGAGTGTGTGATCTTCTGTTATTGATTGATGCGCTGAAGGACGATACATTAAATAATAGTTTCAGGAGATATTAACCAACCGCCCAACCCCAGTTAACACTGCTTGGATAATTCTTAGAGCAACATTATCGTCTTTCATGATGCCCCTTCATGCTGTAACTTTGGGACGATTTTTCAGATGCAATGAGAGTCGAACTCTAAAATGAAAGAAAAAAGAGAGCGAGTCTATGATACTATTCATATCACAGATTTTTTTTTTTACTATTTTTTAAGATTGATAGAAAATCACTGTTTTTGGATGGTCCAGAATTTTCAGATCAAGTGATTTTGGATCGACCATTAGAATTTTGAATATAAAGATAGTAATTCATATTATGGACCTGTGCTATGCATAGTACCATAGACTCATAAAAAAAATATGAAAGTATGGCCCAACTTCTCATTAATTTGCATCGAGAAAATTTCTCGTACTTGCGATTCTTGAATTTTCAGGTGAACGTAAATCTCCTTTTATCTCCATAACAAACAATCTATTTGTTATAAGAAAGATTTTTCTCACTCATGTCCTCACTTTCTTCTTGCACTATTTCTATTAAAGATTAACTAACTTAACTGCTAATAGTCTCGCTAATAACTGCCTTAACTAACTTTTGAATTAAATTATAATGTCCCCGCTAAAATACCGAATCTCTCTTTTCTGATTCAAATTTCAAAAGTCATTTTCTCCCCGCAATTTTTTTTTTTCTGACCACTGTTGGTAGAGAAGATTTGTCAATTCAGACGTACAATCAAAACAACCAAGAATAAAGTATTTATCTTTGTCAAGTCCAAGTACTTATCATTATGTTTGTCAAGTATTTATTATTATTTCTGACATTATGATACATTGAGTTGATTAAATATGACTTGTTGGCAAGTTCAATAATACAATATTCATTTTTGTCTTGCCAAGTATTTATCACTGTAACATAAAATATTCATCTAATATATTTAAGTCATAGATGTATTACTGAAAGTTGCAATTAAAATATTTAGAAATAAATGTTTATCTGTTTATTGATGTTCAAGAAAGTATTTATCGTTATGTCTGACAAGTATATATCATTACTAGTTTTGTGCCCGTGCATTGCAACGAGAACATATTATGAGATTGAATAGAATACGAAGAGACATTTCTGTTGACAATAAAAGAAAACAGAAATCCAAATAAAACATGAAAAAAATAGAAATCCAAATAATAAATAACAATAAAAGAATTAATATAAAATGAAAAAAAAATCAAATATAACATGAAATTTTTTCTTGAAATATCATTACGATTTAATATCTAATTTTCTCTACAAACAAGACATGTCATTGAAGATTTAGAAGAGAAATGATATGTAAAGAAACAAAATTGAAAAAGATATGATTAAATGATCAAATAAGAATTTTCTCTACATATATATTCTTGATGGAAATTATTTTAACAATGAAAATTTCTCTAGATATCATTTCTCTACACAAAAGTTCTAGATATCATTTATTTTCTCTCTAGATTAGAAATATATGATTGTTTCCATCAGCATAAGATCTGCTATTTATCTATTCACAAAGATACAATAACCTTAAACAAAATCCAGAAAATATGATTATTTTCATTTTCATTATCAAAATTATAGAGAAAAATAAGAAATAAAACGAAACAATGGAGAAATAAGAAAATAATAGGAGCGGAGTATGTCCAAATTAAAGCCATTTGGACTGCATCACTGTCCAAAGAGTTTCTTGACAGTCCAATTAAATTTTAATTGTAATGATGTATTTATTCCAAATTTGAAGAGGAAATAATATCAATTTTGTTTTCTTATGAGAAGTGAAAATGTATTGGTTGTCTCGGTATCTTTTTCTTCTCCATACAATCATTAAAAGAAAAAATTAATAAAAAGTATCGTGTGTCTATTTTTTTTAAGAGAAAGAAGCATGAAAAATTTAGCGGTTATAATAACACCTCTTTTACTTTGACTTTTTCTTTTTTTTTAATTCTTTTTATTTTGCATTGTTAATTTTCAAAAAACTTTATCTCCACATTAAATATATTTTAAAAGTTTATAAGAATTTGCATCTCATTTTTCTTTAGAAATTAAAAGGAGAAAATTAAAATCTGGACGATATATATAATGTTTGTGATTCTTAGAATTGACAAATATATATTTTATATGTAATTAGTTGATAAGGAATATTCAAAATAGCAAAAGAAATAACAATTGATGAAATTGAAAGTTTTATTTACTTAAAGTATTTAATTAAAGTAAGTTCTTTTTATGTCGTTGTTTTTTTTTTTTCAAATTTTTTTTTTTTTAATGTTTGTGAGACATGGAGGATTTGAAAAAATAATGGAGACTTCCATTTATAACAATAATGGAGATTTGTAAGAATGCATTGTGGGTTGGATTTTCAATTTGCAAAGGTGAAAATATTTTATTATTAATTAATGGCAGGGAGTAATTAATGCAAATCAAATTAATTAGTTACAAATGGAATAATCCTGTGGTGAAAATGTATATTTGGACAAATATGGTCCAAACGACTTCGGACAAGCTAAATCCAGAAATAATTCAAAATAGCTGTAAGGAGAAATAAGGAAAGAGATTGCTAGAGATTTATTCAATTTTAACGTGATAAATCATATAACAGTTTGTGTGGCGAGTATGATTTTAACTATATTTAGACTACTGCAAATAAAATAGATGTATTTAATTAAAAGAAGACAGATTATGTGATTAGAGGATTGATATTCAATTTGAAAATTAATCTTTCAATCTCAGCCGTTGGCGGATCAGGACAACTATGTACATAATATAAAAATGGAGATGTATGACAAGCATTTATCATTATTCTGACATGATGGTACATTGATTTGATTAAACATTACTCGTTGGTAAGTTCAAGAATAAAGTATTTATTTTTGTATCGGTAAGTATTTATTCTTGTACCATAAAATATTCATCTAATCTATTTAAGTCATAGATGATTTACTGAAAGTTACAATTAAAATATTTAGAAATAAATATATATTTGTTTATTGATGTTAAAAAAAATATTTATCATTGTTTCTAACAAGTATATGTTCGAGAACTATTTATCATTGACGTTGATGTTTATTATTTAAAAATAAACGTATAAGTTTTGGACTCGATGTCTATTTAGTGGTCCCCGTAGTGTGGGGATGATACAGAGAAAAAAAGAATTTGCGCGAGGATAACTGATGGGCTTTTTTCTGCTTACATAAATAGTGTTCATTGCATAGGGATTAATACTTATATGTTTGAGATAAATACTTTGATGCTTCATGTTAAATAATTGCCTTTTATTAATAATTTAGTGGTCCCTCATGGTAGTTATGGAAGTTAATGCGCGAATTAATGCAGGGATTAGTGTGTGGAGATTGTTATCATAATGGAAAAATATGGACCATAAACAATTAAACTTTTCAGAAGTCTGAGAACTGAGATCATCTCTATTTGACGACGTTTCCATAACGAATCTAGTAAGCAATAATTTGTGAAACTAAACCAAAGCTTCTGACTTTATTACCGAGTTCCAAACAAAGGAATCAGGCCCACCATTTAAGTTTACACTAAATCATATCAGATTATCAGCAAAGTTGACAAATGCCAAGTCAATGAACGACCAAACCAATTGCTACAAAAATGAAAAGAAAATATTATTATGCCCCAGTGATTTTGACAGCATATGGAAATAATTATTTCCAAAAATAAATGCAATTATAATGGCAAAAAACCAAATTAAAGAGTCAACAGAATGATCATGAAGAAAAATTGTATCACAAAATTCAGGAAATCAGAAAAGACACTTCTATAGAAATCAAACCTAATTAAAGAGTCAACAGAATGATCATAAATAAAACTTGTATCACAAAATTCAGGAAATCAGAAAAGACACTTCCATAGAAATCCCGCACAAAAAAATTACGACAGGCTACATATCATATAAAGACCCTCAAAAGATAAACAAAATGTATATCAGGGTGCCTATGAAAATTACATGCCATGTACCAGCAACAACTATGACATATGAACTGACCCATATTAGCACGAATCAGTGACTTTTTCCATAATTTTTTTTGAGATCTGTACCAGAATCAAAGCAAATAACTCAGTTTCCATCCATAGTTATGGCACATTTGCATGTACCTGGCAGCAGATGACAAACTCACCGAACACATCATAATATCATACTGGTACCAATATTTAAAAAAAAAATGTGTTCTCTTTGAAGCCCGATAAGAATGTAGAGTAGGGTCAAAATGCGCCCCAAAAGGTTATTTTTAGGTACCATAGTCTGAAAAGGTAACCACTTTCGTGCATGTATACAAAGCTAAATGTGGAAATTACATAAGAATCAGTTTCACTATAAAAGCTTGACAGTAACCATTATTTTAGGTGATCAGAAATAATAACCTCTTGATCAACTTCATCAAAATTACACATACCCACAAAAATATGAGCTTCTCATCAGCTATCGTAATTTTACAACATAGGAGACTTGAGACATGCTTTGTTGCATTCGTAATACACAACTAATTAACTCATAAGATATAGTAAAGAATGATATATGGACATTGGATCGAGAAGACAAGCAGCTTAATGTTTTGCTAAACTGCTAAACTGTTTCAAAATTGGAACTTGATGAATTTTCTATATACGCTTGAACCTCTTATAGTAACGCAGTCAATATTGGCCCTCTGTTTGAAGGACTTTTGGTTTTAAATTTAATTTGATTTCTCTACCATTCAATCTGTATTTGTAGCTATCTGGAGCAACTCTTGTTCCCTCTGATATATGGCCTTCCAGCGCTCCACCTCCTCTCTATAAAATAAGAGCATGTTAGAATTTTAAAGTACAAGAAGATTTATAAAGCGGATAAGAACGTATGCCTAGGAAGGAAAAAGTTCAAAATTGAAATCAACTGGTATGCAATCCATAGCAGAACCCAAAAAAAAAAAAAAAAAAAAATTGTTCCACCAAGCTACTGTATGTAATAGGATGCTAGTAGACTAGCGGTACACCATTAGGGTTTCATGTCCATTTCACAGCAAACTCAAGTGGGGGAGAAAACTATCATAAAGAAAAATTAAACATCTACTTGAAAAAATAATTATAAAGAAAAATTAAACATGGAGCAGTTAACTGAGATCTACCAAAAATATGTTTACAAAAACAGTAAGTTACTAACCGTAGGCATTGGCCAATATAATCGTAATAGAGAAGGCCGATGAGGCGGCGCTTGCCATCCCTCCCCCGACTCTTTCCACGCTTCACCACAGGAAGTTGCTTTATCCCTTTTGCCTCCATTAACTCTTTTGCGGTAGTCAAATCGGTGTCTTGAAAGCATGTTAGTAATCCACGCTCACTTCCTCGGTATTGAAATCCTCTAGTAAGACACGATGAAATCAAAGAATTCCCCTGCATGTATGATTAATTGGATATATGTAAAATGCTATATGTAAAGAAAGACCAGTGCCGCCTCAGCAACATGAGTGGTTTCTTTCATTTTATTAGGGCAGTAACATGTCAAATAACATCCAACAATAAGCAAACTATCACACAAAAGGGAAAAAAAAAATTACATCTGGTGTGGTGGGTTGCTCTCCCCCATTAACAGAAGCCTCGCCAGGTGAGAAAAACCCATGTCGACGGATATCGCCAAATGTAACAATTCCTTCGAGATAATCTTCACCATCCACAACAAGAACACAGCTCTGATGTCTATCTTGCATTAATTTCACTGCCTCCTTTACAGAAATATTTGGTTTGACTTTTACATATATCTTAGACATTGCCTGGGATACCTGATAAAATGGAAGAGAAACGAAAAATCCTTTTAGAATGTAAGCATACAACTTGTTATTTAAGTATGCAGAAGCTAATTTTCTGACCTTAAGGTCATCCAATAGCAGTTCTTCATCATTAGCCTCACAATGTAGAATGTCAGATTGTGCAATGGCAAGTTCTAGATCATCTCCACCATTAACCTTTACTAATGCTCCGTCTTTATATTCAAGAGATATAAGAGAATAACCATGCCTGGAGGACCCTTTCTCGAATAATTTCCCACCCTTGTGCCGATTCGTCACAGATGGGACCCATATTGCTAAACCAACTGCTCCCTATTACCACAAGTGCACAGAATAAAAAGTAAAAACAAGCAAGAATAATAATATATTGATTAACTTTAAAGTTGGACATATATGATGCATTGTTACCATCAGGGGCAGTAAAATACGGTAATCCTTGGTGAGCTCGAAGAGAAGCAATACTGAGGTTAACGGAACTGAACAAACAGAAGCCAAAGTTGCTGCCATTCCCACCTGTATGTTCTGGTTAATAGCTGTGGTAATTTTTTTACAATATTGATGATTATAAGGGCATAAATTAAATTTAGAATATTCAGCAGGCTTTTATATAAGGATATGTTATATACTGACAAAAAAGGTTGCAAACTTATATGGTAAACATGACAACTGGTTCAACACTCATTGAAATCCAAAAAGAAAATAATAATAATAATTTGAGGTATGTACTCCATGATTTGGATAGGTGGTGCATCAAATTTAATTCAATTTGAAAATGAATTGATCATCAATCAAGTGACTTGAAAAATCAACAGTTCAGTTTTGTCAGCATTTGATTTGGTGCTCAAATGATTCTGACATTGGACCCAATTTAATACACAATCAATCTAGATTATATAGACACATTTACAACTTAGGCTCCTTGGGTAAATTAAAAAAAGTTGCTAGAATAGCATAGTTGGAAGAGTACGGTAGAAGCGTGGTAGTTGGAAAATGGAAGAGAGCTAGTGTGTTTGATAACCACAAATGAAATAGCACTGAGAAAAGTAAATTGATGATATTCTAGCACTATTCTAGGGCTATTCTGAGTAGTAAAATGATGATATTCTAGCACAATTCCATCCTTTCCTTAGAATAGCAAAATGATGATATTCTAGAGCTATAATGAGTAGTAACTTTGTGTTTGGTAACAAGATTTGTACGGAATTGCATTGTTATTCGGTTAGTGATAAAATAGAGGGTTGCCAAATGACCCCTCAGTCATTACGGTTCTCAAATAAATTTGGTTGTCAATAATGGAAGGGTATTGACAACATATTTTTTTTGACAACCTCAACAGCTGACAAAGTTGTTGTCAAAATAAAAAGAGAGTAAAATTGTAGATATGTTTTCCATAGCCAAGATAGGCTGTGTATAAAATTTGATGCAATTTGGGAGTCGTCTAGCAATTGCCCAAGTGCAGCTCAAACTGAACCATAAATTTTTCAAGTCACTTGATGGATCACGAACAAATTGCAAAGTGCACCGGATAAACAATTTATATAAACTATAAAGAAGATATCTGTTATTTTACTTTTTGATTCTTATAACCCCTTGATTAGTTGTGGCAGTTGTCAATATAACCTATCCAATCAATGATATCACTAACCTTTATGTAATGTTGTAAGATATATCAGTCAAGAACAGGCACAATATACTGATTCAGCCATTTTCTCCTCATGTTATATTCCCAAGTATTATACCATTTCATCAGTTAGCAAGTAAATACATCAAGATTTAGTTAAATGCAACTATACATGAGGGCGATATGGTGATTTTCCTCTTAATAGTGATAAAAAACTAAATAAGAATGGATCAAGCAACATATTCTTGGATGCATTCTAGAGACTTCTAATTTTCTACCAACTTACGAGTGCATAAGCTTGTGGCTGTGCAACAGCACTGTTACCAGGTATAGCCGTGTTAATAATGTGTGCAGCAGAGCCACCAAAAACTGCCCCAATAGCAGCTCCAATCATTAAACTGGGAGCATAAAGACCACCAACAAGACCTGAACCCTTGCAAAGTGCAGTTGCAACAACTTTGGCTGCTGCAAGTTGAGCTACGAGCCAGATTCCAGGAGCAGAAGCACCTTTTCCAGTATGTAAAATTTCTTCTACATTGGTGAAACCCCAGTATAGTACACCTGGATACTTTAAGGCTATTAAACCAGCACCTAGACCACCGAGAGCTGGGCACACCACAGCTGGTAGATTGAATTTTTTCTTTATGTGGTCAAAGAACTTTGTGAACCAGATAACTAGCCGGGTAAAAACCACGCTTACAGCCCCACATAACATGCCTAGGATGAGATAAAGGGGTAACTCTGCAAGGCAAAAAGAGGGATATCATGATAAATTGAAAACAAACTCAGGATAAAAGTGGAGAAAAAAAAATAAAAGAACAAAAATACAGCATCAAGCCATCAAGGCATCAACCATTGTTATTTTTGACAACAAAAAATATGTTTGGTGCATCATTTCTTTCTTTCTATTTTTGTTGCAAAATGCCAAAATTAATATATTTAACTTATCATGGCTTGTTCAGTATCAACAATCGGGTGCTTTATGAGATAAGGGTTATACATATACCTGCCTTAACCAATCAGAGGGTATGGGTTGCCTTACCAGGTACTGGAATCTTACTATCATAAGCAGTAAAGGTGCACAAAAGTTCATTCTATGACGCTTGTCTTCTACCATTAATTGCTCATTTTTTGCCCTTCTTTTTCATTCTTTCCTAATATGTAATTTGTTTAATTCAAGTTTAGCTTCTTTGTTTTCCCTTCATTATTTATCAGGAAAACTGCAAACCACTACAAAAATGACTAATCGAGCAATCTGTGTTTGTTCCAACTCTTTAATGCCCCCCCCACCACATTTAGAATTCTATATTCAAATAATAATTGCTACGTTAACATAAAGAAGTGTTTCAGAACGAGATAAATACCAGCAGCAGATTTGAGTTCATACGTCGGGACAATAAATGCCGGCTTCTCTCCTAGTAGTACATTTGATACAGTAGATGAAATAACAGATGCCAAAATAATCATAGCAGTTGTAAATGGAGGTGAATTCTCTGCTTGAAGTGGCCTCAACACCGTCTCTATTGCAAAGAAGCATCCAGCAACAGCCGCATTAAAACCTAAGACAAAAGTAGATAAACTGAACAAATTAGTAAAGTGAAATTTGGAAGAAGACCTCCCTGCATTACAAAAATGTTTCAGAAAATGGTCTCGTGATCATTAAGGAATTTAAATGTCATCATTCTAAGTTGGTTTATGACAATTTATATAATAACACATGAACAAGCCAGATGATAAAAGGGTAATTCAGTCTTTTCTGATCACATTGATAAAGTGGAAGACTGGACTAACAGTAATGACTTGTAGACATTTAAAAGGACGAACTCTCTTGTGAATAACAAAAAGAAAGGATCTTTTTTGTTATTTTATACACAATCTAGGGACTCAATTTCAAAAGGCTCGAATAATGAATAGCATTGCATCAACTTCTAGGTAACAAAAGTACCTGAAGCAATTCCAGCAGCTGCACCAGCCGCAAGCAGAGCAATCCTTCTCTCTCTGTTATTCTCCATCATTTCAGAGCAACCATTTGCGCAGGATTTGCCAATATCAACACTGGGCCCCTCTGGCCCAAGAGAACAACCAGTTCCTAGAGTAACTGCTGCCTGAACTGCTTTAATTGTAGGAAATACTGCTGCGAGAATATCAAGGGTTTTTCTCTGTGAGTTCCTCATCTGTCTTATTTGCTCAAAAATCTCAAGGAGGCCATGCATCATGCCAACTATAACCCCACCTGTCACAGGGACGAGTAAAATACGGTGCCAGGTGTCAGCGAGTCGTTGGAGACGGAGCCATGCTGCCCCTTCGTTTGGCGTACCAGCCCAAGCCCATTCATGTATGACATGTACCTAGCAGAAGAACAAACAATGGCTTTGGTCTATCATGGAAAGTCATGAATCACAAAATGGCATTTTTTGCACAGTGGTAGATCGTTGAAAAGAAATAGTCAAAAGAATTACTATTACTTTGCAATATATCAAACAACTTCTAAGAAAATTTTATCAATAATTTCTTCAATCCCACAATTTGTTTCCTAGGATAGTTTTTGATATTTCAGACCGACATAGAAGCCACTTATTTACTATAATAAAAAACATAATCTTCTAGTACAAGTTGAAAATTGACATTTGAACTCTTTAGAAACTTTTGGCCATACCAAAGAAAACATAATGCTATTGTTATTTAACTTTGCCTATTGCAATTATTACTAATTTGCATAATCACCTGATAAAAGCACCAAAGGAATGTGGGAAACTGAACCCACTGATACAATTAAAGTTGCGTAATTTTCAATTTGATGTGACCTTAGTTCAGTGCTGTATATTCATTTATTAGGGTATCCTACACTACATAAGTTTTCTAGTAAATGGAGAGGAAGCAAAATCAGTATAATAGAAAGACAAAACAAGACTTGCTAATTTACAAATTTCAAGAGGGACAAAACCACTTCAAAGCCCAGAGAAAACCAAAGTAGAAGGATCAAATAACAATAGCATTTTATCATTACTAAAATTCAGCGATTAATTAATTAGTTCCTTCGTGCAGCACTCGGTCAACGCGAGTCTGTAAACCAATACCACAAAGTTTTACTTTAGACAAAAATAGAAGCAGCAGATCCAGAGAGGACATTAATGTTAAAAGGCAGAGGAATGAAAATCTAACCCCACGATTAAAGGCAGCGACGCATACACCAGTAGCAAGGCCAAGCAAGCATCCTATGAGCAGCAGGGCCCACTCAGGAGGACCCCCATCAGCCAGCTCATCCCTCACCACGCTACGTGGCGACCCCGCAGTAACATTTGGTTCTAATCGGGAAGACTCAACATGGAGGCTTCGGCGCGTCAATCCTCCTGACGATAGTCTCAGTACTGTACGTGGAGTGCCCACATTGGCCTCGGCAACCGGCTCAGGTGATGTCTGTCTATCCACGTGGAGCCGTGAAAGGAGCCCACGGGGCGTGCCCAAATTAGTGGAGTTAGCCACCTGCGGTAGTGAAGTGGATGGAGAAGGGGGGAACGAGGACGAGGATGATAATGGATCGGATCTGAGGAGGGATCTTCGTTCGTCTTCTTCAGGAAGCAGATCCGAACCCGACATCAGGTGGGAGGTGGGAGAGAGTCTAGGATTCTTCTCGCATTCTGTCTGTGTTAGAAGAATTTGACTTCAGATTACTGCTACTTGTTAGAAAGTCGTCACTTGTGATCTCTCTGTTGCGCACGGATATCGCCGCGAACATGGGCGCTGACTAACTGAAATTTTAAATTGACCAACTTAAACCGGCGAAGGTTCCCCCATCTTCTGCCGTATGATTTGCAACTTCGCACTGCGGCACTGGCACCCCGTCCGAGTCAAATTAATAAGTATGCAACGCATCACATCATCATGTCGTGATTATTTAAGAGGTTTTTGGATGATCATATGAAGAACAGAAGAAAGATCCAAAATCTAACAATCACAACCATGATAGCTTAATACGAGTGTTCGCATCCGTACATGTTATATGTGTGCTCCCCCATAAAATTAATTATCAGAATTATATCTTTGTTTAAACAAAATAAATTTATCTGATTTGAATCGTCAGTATCGTCCGTGTAACACAAGTACATAATAACATTTTTGCTATCCTTATTACATGATTGGATTGTTCGGTTGGACGAGACAGAAGAACTATGATGGAATTGTATTGAAAATTTGAAATAGATGTCGAACGGTAATAAAAATAAATAAATTTAGTAGTACTGAAAATTTACAGTCAAACTTCTTACTTTTGTACTTAATATCCTCCTCTATATGTGGAATATACAATTTCACGGTAATAAAATTAAATTTAGAATTATAGTAGAATAGAACGGTAAGTGAACAAAATAGACAATTTGACGGAGAGGTGAAATTGTGAAAACGGCTCTTTTCTAGAAAAATTAATGGAAAAGGCACAATTCTACAAGTTGGAATTTTCGAAACAAAATTGCACTCTATTTCATTTGCAGAACAAGAATAGAATAGGGTAGAATTGATAAATTTTTCAAAAATAACAAAATTCTTAGCCCCCACTTCGAATTCCACCTATTTGCCGAAAAACCACATAGAAATTGAAGGACTGTAAAGTAATTATTTGATTATTTGTCTCACGACTTACTTCTTATTGTAGAATATAAGCTTACTCCTTTTCGTGTTGTATACAATTCATTCAACCAGCTCCTTTTAGAATTCATTATTTAAAGTCAATTATTATAATAAGAATTAAAGTTAATTTAAATCATCTGATCTAAAATAAATAGCTTGAGTATAAGCTTTCGACTGCTTTATAATTAAAAAAGTCTCTCTCTCTCTCTCTCTCAAATTCAGCAGCTAAACATAACTTTAGAGCATCTACATCCCAACAACTCAAATTAGTTTTTAAATAATTGTTAATCACATTTTAGAAATTAAATTACCTAAAGTTTCTAATTCTCACATGTTTAAATTAATTTTAGAGTTTCTATTAAGTCACGTCAGTAACAAATTGAAAAAAAAAAACAATTTGAGCCAATTATTTAACTAGCATAAAATTTATAAATAGTTTTCTAATAAGAAATTTGACTGCATAATTTCTAAATAAAAAATTCTTCTACATCTCTCAAATTAGATTAGAAACTCTAATAATATCAGAAATGTAGATGCTCTTAGATTACATCTCTTAGGTAGGTCCGTAGGCAAAAGATCTGCACAAGTAGTTGGATGTGAAAGGAGGTATACTAGTGCAATCCTCCCAGTGTACTAGTGCTGAAGGAATTGTTGGGATGTTTGGAGTTTCCTTTTTTCTTTTTTTTTGGGGGCCAAATTCAACTTATGATGTCTTGTTGCCGAAACTTTTTTAGCCACCATCGCAATATTTTATTGCTTTTTTAAAAAAAAATTCAATCTTATCATTTATGCATATCAAATCTGCGTGGAATCAAAGGGTTCACACACATTGGATCTGCGTGGAACTTTTTTTTTTTTTTTTTATTATTATTATCCTTTTAGAAAATGGATGGAACCAACTTTTTTTATTTGTAAATGGTTAATCTTAAGATAGAATCAGTACAAGGTATAAAACATTAGCGTTATATTTAAATTTTGCAATGAAACATAATACACTATTGTCGGGATTAATCATGGTACAAAACATTAGCGCGTCATTGATATTTTTACAATAAAACATTAGCGTGTCATTAATATTTTTACAATGAAACATTGATTCATTGTTTTTAAAGTTTAAATAATCATAATTTTGAGTAGGAAATTCCAAATTGAGCGTTTGATCACAATTCAGAAAATTTGCAAATAGACTGAGTCCATCGTATCTTGAGTATAGCCTTAGGGCATTGAAAAAAAAAATCAGAATTACTAAATTTTTTTATTTATTAT
Organism: Carex sylvatica; assembly: GCA_964058845.1. Lineage (NCBI taxonomy): Eukaryota > Viridiplantae > Streptophyta > Magnoliopsida > Poales > Cyperaceae > Carex > Carex sylvatica. The sequence continues at coordinate 63,667 of CAXKVR010000265.1, forward strand.
GTATTTTTCTTTTTTTCAACTAGAAATGCTCTGTTACATCATAATATTTAATTTGACAATGACCAATGTCTTAAAATTAAGTACTAATATTTGAAGGTTTTTTCAATTTATTTTTGTCATTATATACCATGGGCTGTGAAATTTCTTTCTCCAAAAAAAAAAATATACGCAGATCCAGGCTGCATAACCATTTTCCAAAAAAAAAAAAAAAAAAAAATGTTCCACAAAGATTGGAACTGTGTGAACCCCTTGGTTTTGCGCAAATTGGATATGCATGGATGGTAATATTAATTTTAAAAAAAAAAAGCAGTGGTAAGATCAGAATTTTGAAATATTTAGATGGTAACCTAAAAAATTTCGCGTCTTATTGTTTATTTATCTTAATTATTATTTTCTGTTTTTCTTTTTATCTAAAAACATGCAACTATACATCTATAGTTTTATAGATGTCAATAATTATCATCCCATGAGTTTGCACCTAGAAAAACACTTGGCACTCAAATTGATAGTTCAATTTTATATAATCTGCGTAAAATTTGATGGTTTAACTTTTAATGCATTAAATTTAAAACACTTTCAAACATTTATTACCAGTTTCCAAAATAAAAGTGGGCCGTAGCAACATAGTAGCATATGACCTGTCTGTATTTCAAAAGTCAACATTTGCACAAGCACAACAGTTAATCAGTTGATTTATAGCATTGGCGAAAGAGAAGAGGCGTTCGTTTAAGGAGAAATCCAATAGATTATATAGCTAAATGGCATCATCCACAATTAATCAATCTTTCACAATTACGAAATTAGTGAGAAATTAAGTTGCGCTGTTTCATATTTTATCCCTCCTACCGTCCTCTCCCTTTCATGCATGTATACTCGTATTAATCTACAACAGAATGTACCAGTACAAGACAACAGGAGCACTTGTCTGATAATTAATTGACAATAATGTTCCACCCCCGTTTGATTCCTTTCTTTCTTTACATGACACTTTTTCTTTACCATAATCACATTTTAGGCCTAGGTCCACCGATAAATATTTATAGTTCAAAAGGTACCCGTGACAGGTTAGAGGCAGTTGCTATCAATTCTATTCCACCAGACCACCACCACAGCCTTGGTTTCTTAATGCAAGGATATATTCTTCTTTTCTCTTTGTATAAATAAGAAACCAAGATGTGCTAACAAAGTAATTAATTGTCTTAAGAATTTTAATGGAGACGGGTTTGCCTCTCTTTTATGCTCTCTCTGTTCTTCTCAACTTAGCATGTGTTGCTTTTACGGAAAGCACATCAAATGCTCTCTGTTCTTCCAAATTCAATAGTACGTGCTCTGTTTATCTTTTCATTTTGTTTCTTTTTAAGTTCTCTGGGGGGCTAAATTTGGCAACGCATGATGGCTTTTTTGAGAAGCAATTTGTTGTGTGATGCAACTATACATATTATGTACAAGTTCTTATTCTTCTCATTTTTTTAATTGCTGTGTTTCTTTTTCATAATTAATTGAACTGTTTAAAAATTGAGATAACAAATTCTTGCATTAAACAGATTATATTCACAAATTTAGTATTTTCAAAGCTCACTTTGTCAGAGCCTTTTGTTGTCATTAGTGTGAATTGAATGCATATATGTAGGTTAAGTAATTAGCTTAATTTTCTTTCTTTTTGCACAGTACTAGTATAAGTCTGTGGTAGTCTTACCATGGAACCCGGTTTGAGCCGTCCGATTCAAATTAAGATTGGTTCTAACTTGATTCGCATGAGTTTTAAAGCGGCATGCACGAATCTTAATGAATCGGATGGTTCCAACTGAAATCAGACCAAATAAGTTTTTAGATCACAAGCTGGAACTAATTATGTCAGAATAAACCATTGTGCGTTAATCATACCCAGCTATTAAATTTTATTAACAGTTTTTTTTAATAAAAACTAATTAAATTACATATTATCAATTATTCTTGTATACCTAAATTTAGGGCCATGAGTTTTACTCCAATACATCACTATTCAATAGAAAAGATATTAGAATTGACAAAGAACAAATGTGCGCTGGGTATTCCAAATCTCAAGTTGCTTTAAGTACTTACTGGTAGTATGGTTTACTGAGAGAAAATCAGAAGGAACCACAAAGTTGAACCTTGCATGTATACTAAAACAAACTAATTAAGCATTAATTTGTCAACCCAGAAAATGTGTAAAGCCTATTATCAGTTGAAATAACATTGAACAAAAGTGAAAAAGAAGAAGTTAAATAAAATTGTCAGTATTTTTTGGCAGATCATGTCAAACAGTTTCTACATATCTTATCTTGTTTAAACAACAAATTTATATAAAGTTTAAACAACAAAAACCGTGTGGTTGTTTGCTAGGGACAATGTAATAAAACATGAGCCTCTAAATTACCTTAAAATCGAAATGCTCATCAATGAACAAGCTAGAGACAATGCAAATGCCAT
>CAXKVR010000266.1:0-25657 GCA_964058845.1 Carex sylvatica
GTAAATGGGATTATTTTTTTATAATTCTAACTACATTTTTTGATATGTTTACTTATGTTATGTCTTTCTCAATGTAAACTGATACTTCCAATTTTGTTTACAGTACTTTTGACATGATTATATACCATTGTTCCATATGTACCATTGTTGATCTACTTATTTATACAGTTTTTGATCTGCTTGCTTATGTAGTGCTTCCAGTCTGTTATACCCACCAACATGCACCATTTTCACTCCATATGTAAACTAATAGTTACGTGATATATATTGTTTTCATCATGTTTATCTCAATCGTCGCAGCCAAAGCAAAGCGAGACTCATCCCTAGTATAACCTTATAGTGAACATAAATTTTATTTTCTTTTATTTTCTTGCATACTAATTTTCCTATATTTTCTTTCCTAAGTCAGAATTTTAGCAACTTATATACGAGTAAAACCCAAAGACTAGATACACAATAAGTTTGTAAATAAAATTTAGCGACAGGTGACATTTGATGATATAACCATTGTTTAATCACTACTTAAGAATAAGGTATATCTTTAAAAAAAAAGGGTTCAATAGCAAGTTTAATTTATATTTTTCAAAAACTTGTTGTATACTTTCTACAAATCCACTAAATAGTTTTTGGAGCTATATAGTTGTGCTTCCTTAAAACGCACATTCGCGCATAATACCCTCACAAAACTCTAGCCTTGACCACACATCCACAATGGATAAGAGACCGAAACCAATGGTTTATCACCGTATTTGCAACTACAAATAATAGTGACGCATTGTTTAAAAAAAAAAAGGATTCTTTTTTTCTTTTCTTTTGTCTCTCTTTTGAGGCATTTAAGCATGAAAAATTAATGTGACGTATGATTCAAAGTGTAATAGAACACTAAATTGTAATGTACATGTTTACAAATTATCATGCTCAATAACTTGAGCTGCTCTCCATTCTTCTTCAGGGTTGAGAACAACAGGTACCATCATCGAGGCAGGGCCAGTGCAGATAAAATAATCCTCGCTGTCTTTTCTTTTTGCGAAAGAGCCAGGGCTACCCAAATATATGTCCTCGAATCCCATTCTAATTATCCTGAAATTTAGTTTGCTTCCCTGCAAAATAACATTTAGTCCTTATTAATTATGTAAATTTCTTCTTTCAAAAATGCAATTGTGAACTTGTTTTATAATTAGGCTTTGATAAATGAATGGCATAATTAATTGAATTTGGATTAAATCAGTGTCCAAGAGTCAAGGGTTTCTACAAAATCCAAATTTAATTAGATATCTTCAAGTATGAATATATTGCAAATTAAGGAAGATAATCAAATAATTGAACATTATCTCTTCTTTTTTTTTCTTTGGTATGTTTCAATATGTCTCATTTACTGATTAACTTACGTGCTTATCAATGGTGGTGTAATTTGAGGGTGGAGTGCGACGCATGCGCTTTGATCTCTCAGAGGGAGGAACTGCATATACCCTGCTCAGTTTATTCTTCAAAAATGTATATTGGTTGTCCTCCACAGTCCAGACACCCGCCTTGGGGGCATCCGGTTTAGATGAACCGAACCAACCAGAAGGTTTGTCATCCGGTTTCATTGCATCGACTGGAGATAGAATGCCAAAACTGGAGTCGAGAGGGGGATGTGCACAATAGGAGCAACCTATCAGACCGTCTATGGCTGTGCCATCCCGTTTATCCATCTTGATGTGACTTAGAATGGCACTTGTCAGTTCAATTGGTTTCGTCCCGGTGTTGTTCACTATGACAGCAGTTGCTAGGCTCAGAGGGTAAAGGGAGATGACATAGGTGACCTCCAATGTACCATTTCCATTTGTGCAGCCTAGTTCGATCTACATAATGGTTCAAAAATAAGGAGATTTGCTGAAATTGTAGGTAATTTAGTTTTGAGAGAAAATGATATTCTATTTTTCTACTTAAAATTCTACCAAGACTCCTCATACTATATCAAAACTTCATTAATTGACAAGTTTATTTTACTTAAATTGTTATATTTTTTCTACATTGACGAAGGACGGGAAACTGGAATACGTGATTATAAATGGGTCACATACCTAATCACCTATTGGCATAATTTTACAAAAATCGGGCATTGAGTAAACTATATTTCATTGAAAAAATTGTATGAAAAACCAGTTATGACAAATACCTGAACTGAAATAATAAAACAGAAAAGGTGTCTAGTACCTGGACTGCATCAAAGGAATCAGAGTCAGTGTCTTTGACAACCCACTCTGACGGATACCAAGGTGAACTGTTGTTTGTTGTTTTTGACAAATCGTTTAAAATCAAACCAATTCCTCCTTTCACAGAGCTAGGATCCTCGACTGTTTGGATAGTACGAAGTACCTCCTTGCATCCATCATCTTTCCAGAAAACCTTGGGTTTGTAAGACGTGATCAATGCATCGGATAAGCATAAATTTACCGAACTACCATTCCTAACGGATAACTCGACAGATGGGGTGCCATTGGATTCTATGAACTTGATGCCTTTGCGGCCAAAGGTCTCTTCGAGTGATTGGAGAGAGGAAGTAGGAGATTGGGCAGGGACAGCAGTGGCATTGGTGGAGATAGAGAATGAGGTAGCTCGAATGAGTGGTAGAGGGAGGAGGGGTTTAGGATTGGAGAGATGAGCAGAGAGGAGAGAGGCCATGGATGGTTTCTCCCTTGGTTGGAGAAGTCACAGGGGCCTCATGTCTTCTGGGCTTGGGATAGATAGATAAATTGACCTTTTGTATTTTGTCTGGTTTGGCTTCCTGAAATTATTTTTATGTGGGGTCCGGTTGTCATAGACTATTTTGTGATTGCATTGTGAAGGAAATAATTATGGGGTCCGCTTGTCATTCACCGCTTGCACTCAACGGATAGTGTTGACCACCCACTGACCGGTGAAACTTTTCTCACACTGGTTGACTACCAGTGGCGCCGTCTTATTAATTTAGAACAAAATAGTCCTGGCTTATAAAATAAACTGTTTCCTAATCTTTTCCCAGTCCCCAAAAATAATGAAGTCATTTTAATTCAGACAAGACTTCCTCGTGCAACATGCCTCAAGATAACGGGCTGTTCTAACACCAACTTCCCTGTAATGTACTTGAGCATGCCATTGACGATGCCATTACTGGATAAGTTACAACTTAGATTACAGGGCTGGCAAACAAAATTGTTATCTAGGGGAGGGAGGCTCCAATTAATGCAATCAGTCCTTTCAGCAATCCCAATTTACTACATGTCATGTTTCAAGCTTCCTGGCTGGGTTATAAAACAGATTGACAAGATCCGGAGAGATATCCTATGGAGCCGGACTAATGGGTCGGGCAGTAATACGGGCATGCCGCTGGTAGGTTGGAATGTAGTCATTATGCCGAAGAAGATGGGTGGCATGGGAATTACCAACATTGAATTACAAAATGAGGCACTTCTCCTTAGATGGTGGTGGCGACTATATGAAGGAGATGATTCTCTTTGGGAGATTGTTTGTCGGAAGTTTTATGCCGAACCATTGGAAGACGGGGGTCCTGCTGCATGGATTAAGAAAGGTTCCTTCTTTTGGACAACACTAGCCACAAATAAACACATCTTCCATTGGTGCACATCCTGGGTAATCGGTAATGGCAACAGGATCAACTTCCGGTGATTCCTGGGCCGAACACCAATTCTGAGGCAATCGGATCCGATACCCAATAACCCGGTGCTTTCTTTGAAGGAAGCTCAACATGTACTGACGGAGGTGGCCCCCACTTGCATTGTAACCTTTACTGAGAAGGATACAATCAGATGGAATTGAGGTACGACAGGAACTTACTCATCAAAATCAGTGTACAAAATCATGGCTGAAGGTGGGGAAGTAATTATGCGGAATTTCGAGGTCTGGACTGCAAAAGTACCACCTTCGGTCAGGATTTTTGAGTATCTGATGATGAAGCAGAAGTTACTGACAAGAGATGTGCTAAGAAGAATGAACTGTGAGCTGCAATGTGTGATGTGCTCGACTAATTCGGATGAAACAGAGGTCTACTTACTGTTTCAGTGTAGTTATGCAAAGAGAGTTTGGCGGTTTGAATCAGGAGTGGTACAGAGGAGGGTACCGGTACCAACTGTTCAACATATATGGGAAGTATCTCGGCTTGCTAGAGATAGTACAGTCAGTTCACATAGTTGGATGGCACGCTTCCTATGTGTGGCATGATGGATTTGGAGGCAGAGAAACAACATAATTTTTACAGAGGAAACGATATCGCCAGAGGTGCTGGGTTGGAAGGTGCTCCAGGAGGGGGCACTATGGCTGAAATTCTGCTAAGGAATTAAAGATGTCGATTTATAATAAAATTAGATGAACTGTGTTATGTTTATGTTTGTAATTTGACAACCACGGTCAAAACTTCTTTTAAAAAATAAAAATAAAATTTAGATGGGACTGACATTAAAGATTATCAAGTATCTCGTTACTAAATTCATGTGATTAGGTGTCTTGTTCCACTGCAATTTGCCAACGTCCCAATTACCTGAGAGTAGAGTAAGATTGATAACTGACAATAATGATTATGAAGTCACTTCTACATTGACATGGTACGGGGAGATTCTTTTTAACCAACATCAATTGATAACAACGGGACTAATTCGATCAATATATTATTCACACAAAAAATAAACAATAAGTAAATAAAATAGAAAGCCGAAATGTTATCTCAAGAATGAAATCATCATACGAATCAGCTATTTCAGATAAATTGCATCTTCGGAACACAATGAATTATTTACTCGAAGAGGCAGAGTTTATTGTCTTACAATCCATTGTACTTTTAATCATGTACAGTAAACTAGACACAGAGACGCACTGACAAACAAATAGAACAAACCATAGGCAGCTGATGCCGGCCAAGAATAGACAAACCATCAAAATCACTATAAAGGTAAAAAGAAAGCTTAGGGGTCACAATTCACAAGCAAAAGAATTTAGAAGAGGAAGGGACATGCACACAAAATTGAAGAACAAAGAAAAAAACTATTATATCTTCAGATGTTAAAAGAAGTCTACGAAGAAGCGAGCATGCGCTTGACAATAGAGGCCATGTACTTTCCCTGATGCTCAGCAAGAGATAGCTCTGTCTCACTTGCTTGCCTGGAACCATCTCCTGCATAAACTCCGGCACCATAGGGACTGCCTCCTTTGACCTCATCCATGTTGAACATACCAGCCCCAAATGTGTACCCAATTGGTACAAATAGCATACCATGATGAGCCAGCTGGGTGATTGCTGTCCATCTACATAAAATTTTGGAGTACATGCAGGATCAGCACCAGTAGTAGCCATAATTTTGTGTAGGACATCAAAAAGAAGGGTCTTTAAATATTCTCAATTAATATTTCCTGAATTCCTTTTGTTTTCTTCACCTTTAAGAAATAAATCTATATCCAGGCAAGAATCTTTATTTATATTTTAAATCCTCAATCCTGTTAAATTTCTTATATTAAACTTTCGAAACAATAGAAAATGCAGGGGGTTATTCGTATAAAAGAAAAGAAAAGAAAAGAAAAAAGTAATTTGGTTTACTTACTCATTAAAACAGAAAATATGAAACAAATCTCGGTTAACCTTGATCAAATTAATATCTAAAGTAATATAGACATCAGAAGAAAATTGTTTCCACACCATGACACCAGTACTATTTCACAAAGTATCACCTAAATGTTGTTATGTTGATATATCTTTACCAAATAGTTTTGCAAGGCATCGCAGGACAAATAAATATGATTTTATTGGATAATTAACAAACAACTTCCTTGATAAAAAAAAAAAATAGTGCCCTTTAATAAAACTAATAATTCAATACACAATTTTTCATGTTTTTGTTTTTAACCAAAAAATGTTTAAATTGACAGGATGTTTTCTTTGCTTTACATAATTATTTCTCTATCAATGCTTAATCACTTATAGTGCTTATAGTGGACAGGTCACTTAATCAATCATTGAAGGCATTTCTTATCACCAAAAAGTCTTGCATCACATTGAAATAAGGACTTATTTAACCTAAATTGGGTCATTATCCTGATATCTAATATAAGGACAATCTGAAGCAACTAGCCCCGAAAATTACACCTACCCAACTTCACAAACACAGTCTATTCTGCATCAGTAATTTTCAACTTAGCAAACATTAAAATCCCAATAGCATACAAATATTTTTTTTAAGAAATAAGAAGTAAAAGAACTTACGCAGTGGTCTCTTGACCTCCTCCTTGCGTACCAGTGCTGACAAAAAAGCCAGCAGGCTTACCAGCAAGCTTCTGCTCCTTCCAGAGTCCACCCGTTGAATCAAAAAAAGCCTTCATTTGAGCTGCCATTGTACCATATCTTGTAGGAAAACCAAAGAGTACCCCATCTGCCTTCTCAAGCTCATCTGCTGTTATAATCTGTCAAACTCCACGTTGTAAAGCCGCATTCAATTTTCAATTATAGTGAAAATTTGCTACATTATATTATAATTCAAAGAAATGTATAGTAGTGCCAGTTTATCAAGGATGATCATTCTGGTCTGATACCAGTAAACACAAAAACTATACATGTAACTTTGTTCAAAACAAGTATGTAACTGTAAGGGAGCTTATTGTAGTCTCTAATGTAGGGAGCTTATTGTGGTCTCTAATGTGTAAATCCTTCACGTTATTATTTTTCAGTACACACCATATTCTAATTTGCGAACCTGTTTCACTCAATTTTTCACTGATTCATATAAACTTAGGATCATTTGGTACAGAAAATAATTCAAATAATAATAAGAGCGATCTATGACCATTAAATGGATAAATTAACAAATGAAAACTAGCATTACCGGGTATGATTCATCCTTAGGAGGGGCGTGCATTTTATCAAGCACCTCCTGCGAAAGTGTCTCAGCAACACGGTACAAAACAGCCTCCACACCGTCGATCCCATCCACACCTTTCTTCATCCTCTTGGCCAGAGACTCCACATGACCGTACATGGAGTAGAAAACAATAAACACCTTCAGACTGCCATCGGACGGTTTTTCCACCACGACAGTCGAATCAGCAACATCAACAGTCTCTTTAGAGGTAACTGTGGTCTCACGTGACCCCGAAGGTGCGGCAGTGGTGTTTCCAGTGACCACGCCCTCTTTCTGCTTCTTGCTTGGCGCGCAGCCCCCTCCTTTTCCCATTTGCGCTCTTCGTGCGTAGCTCAAGGCTCGAATTCAATCAAATTTGAAGAATGGAAGAGAATTTCAAGAGCGGATCTGGTTCTTGATCAGGACTAAGAAAAGAGAAATGAAGAAGAAGATAAGCATATCATCGAGAATATTAATTAGCAATTACCATAAAGAGCAAAGGATAAATTGAATTTAGGGGCCCGGACGTACTTACCCCCTTTCTTTTCTTGTTCCTGCTCCTTTCCAGCTTTCCTTTCCTTTTTTGAAAGAGAGAACCGAGAAGGAAATAGAGAGGAGAGTCAGGAGCCAAGACTCGAGATGCAATTCTGATCTGTACACATATACATGTCAATCGAGAGAAGATATGGGGAGGAACAAGCAGGAGCAGGCTTCGCTGGCACGATGGAAAGAAGGGATTTATACGGTTTGACCGACACATGGTGGACCGTCGACTATGTATGCGAGGGATCAGCTGCGGCGCTTGCGCTTATTGGGAGGGTTGGTGGAGCTGACGTCACACTTGAGATGCATGTCCTCAGAGTGAGTCGATATCTGATCCCTGTGGCAGCTAATAACAACTAACTTGTGTGGTCGACTACTGACACTGATGGGACCAATATGCATTATACTCTTTTTTTATGTAAAGTATTTTTTTACTAACAATATTTGTCTGGAATATTATACTCATTTTTTTATGTAAATTAATTTAAAGGATTTTTGTATTATTATTCTATAATCATTATTATTTTATTTAAGGAATTAGCCATGTCACACGATGTGTCTATAGCCGCTCTAAAAATTCTCAATCCCAGAGAATGTTTTGGGAATTTGGATCGTTGAAGTTAAACAGTAAAAAATAGCCTGAATGTTAAAGAAAAAAATAAAATAGTGAAGCCAATTAAAGAAATCGATCAAAGATTTAAAAATTCAATCCATTTGACTTTCTACATTGGAAAAAAAAAATACACGAGTGCGAGAAAAATTTTATTTTTAAAAATTATATTAAATAATATAAAAAAAATTGACTACCTGGGATTTTATATGACTTAGAATGCGCCAAATTGATAATTCGAATTCAAACTTTAGAACCGAGTTAGTGGTCCTACTCGAAAATTTTCTTCTTTTTTACAAACAACACACAAAACCGGACGATAATTCTCCACCTTGAATACGAAAAAAAAAAACAGTTTTGGATGAGAGAAGGTAAAGTGAAAAAATTGTGATTTTGATCATGTCCACGTGTTGTGATGAAGTTAATTTTTGACATGTTGTATTTTATTATGTTGTGATCAAAATAATCATATTATGTGAGTTATATCGTAACTAAGTCGTGACGTGATCAATCACATTAATCATATTAATCATGTATGAACATATTTAACTAAACTTTTCGTAATTTAAATTTATTTATTACAAAATTTTAAAAAATGCAGAATGAATCTTAGAAAAAATTTAAATATAGAACTAATATTTGAAAAATTAATGTTAATTTTTTTATACTGAACTAGTGTTGAAAAAATGTGATGTGCATGTTGTTCTGTGTTATGTTTTGTAATGTATCGGTGTCATTTTTATTAAGAATAGTCATGGCACGTAACTGATATGTGTTTTGTACCGTATTGTGTTGTAGCTTTTCTTTTTTTGTGCCGAGCCGATTAGGGGTGTTTATTTGGTCCGGTTTAGTCCGTTTTGAACCAAACATAATTAGTTTGAATCAAACGGTTCAGTTTTTTCGATTTAATGGTTCGGTTTAGTTTGTGTTTTAAAATCAAATTATAACTTCGGTTCGGTTCAGTTTGGTTTGAAAATTTTCAAAACCGAAATAACTGAACCAACCGAACTTTTATATATGATGAATTTGGTCCGAATTGTCCCGGTTTATTTCTTAGTACCCTGATTTATTTCTTAATCAATTGCTTTAAATACTTCAATATATTTCTTAATATCCCGTTTTATTCCTTAATACCTCGGTTTATTTCTTAATATACAGTTTATTATAAATCAATTTCTTTAAATAAAAAATTAATATATTTTTGTTTGAACCGAACAAATTGAAATAAAACTTTAATTCTGTTCGATTTTATTTTTGACCCGCAAGCACATTTTAATATATTCATCATGTTGAACGGTTTAAATTGACTGTTTAGATTTTAAAAATGTAGGATGTAATATGATGTCATTAAAAAAAATGTAATTGAATAAATATATATATATATATATATATATAGATATATATAGAGGTTGGCTACTATGCTTATATAAGCATATTCCCACATATGCTTATAACTTATTTTTGTGTTTTCAATGTCCAAATGGTCAATCGGAACCGTTCATCTTGTTCTCCATATTAATATGTTCTTGGAGACTAAATTTTATATTTTTCTGAATTTTTTTACTATTTATTAAGCCACTTTGAAAATCGCTGATCTAACGGTGACTTAACAAAACAGTAAAATCAGAAGCTACCGTTGGAACAGAGATTTTCAAATTGGCTTAATAAATAGTAAAAAAATTCAGAAAAATATAAAATTTAGTCTCCAATAACATATTAATATGGAGAACAAGATGAACGGTTCCGATCGACCATTTGGACATTGAAAACACAAGAATAAGTTATAAGCATATGTGGGGATATGCTTATATAAGCATAGTAGCCATCCTCTATATATATATATATATTGTATAGTACTGACAAAAAGAACAAATTAGATACTTATCGACCATCCAGATCAAATCAGAAACTCGCCCCTTGGAACTTCCTATTTTAACGGACCCATTACAATATTAGAAGTAACTGCAAACTTCCGTCAAAATGGTGGTGTAAATGTGTCACAATTTAGACCGTCCTATTAACATCAAACACTATATTCATTTAATTCTTTTAGAAAAAAGAACTTGATATGATTGAATCATCCCATTTCAATAGAGACGGAAAATAAAAAGTCACGTCGACACGGTTACTTCACAACACAGCACAGCATGGTTCTGTCACGATAAGATTACGACACACGATTTCATTTTTTTTTTTTTTTTGTGTGTGGCATATTGCGATTATTTTTTGAGAAAAAAAATAAAACGTCACGACATGTAAATCGTCAAATTGCAGTTCTACATGAGACATGCAACATTTTTTTTCTATTTTTTTCAATAAACTAATTTAATTCATGGATAAAAATAAGTAGACATAATTAAATATGATTAAATGTGACATATATTATTAAATGTGACCGATCACGACATATAATATTCATGTTGTAATTACATTCTATTATTTTAAATGATACATAAAAAATTAACTCGATCACAACGATAACATCAAAATTACCACATATTAGTTACAAAATTATACAAATTTATTTCACTAGTGATTGAGATCAAAATTGTGCTATATCCACGTTATAGCCTATATAAACCCGAATTCGCATCCTCTGAGATATCTCATATTTTGCGTGACTTTTTGAAAAATCTCAACTGTTCAAATACATTCTACACGAATCTCATAACTCAAATGATACTGGCCCCCTGCGCAATCCCCGAATAGGCACCGGACACGTCGGTCACGCAAAACATGAGATATCTCGATCGCATGATACGCACTCACATCACCAATCCCTCGCCCCTCCAATTCACATCCCCTCATGTTTCTTGACTTTGTACAATTGAAACGGACAGTCCAAAATCTTCCTTTTAACTTGGCACGCATCTTAAAGCACAATAATACTGACCTACTCGTCATCCTGAATAGACACCGGCTAAGAGTAAATCCGGATGGAGTCTAGCGGGTCCCTCTTGATCAATTATTGCTATTCTCGAAATTTCAGTGCAAAAGACAATACGATTGATCGCAGCCAATAATATAGTACGGCAAGGCATACATAATGAATGGGGATGATGGAATTCCCGTGCTTTTATGATGATTCGTTAAGCGAATCATTATCACTAACTAGTTCACACGTCTCATTCTCACAAAACAACATTCTTTGGTGTTTATGGTACTATATTTCTTCTATATCGATCCAAGAGCACAGTCATCATTGTAAAGGAATAAATATGTCTAGAGATCGAGATAGTAGTAGGTCTGATGAGCATTGAATCTATTTTAGGTTCAATTAGCTCTGTCACCGTACGATTACCTTAAAGATCTGTGCGCACGTAAATTGATAAAAACTCATACGGATTTTAATACGGATCGCACGAATTGATGCAATTGGATGGCCAGATCACTCATCGAACCAAAGTAGGTCCAATGGGCATCGGACCTACTCCGAAGTCCTAGACATCTCCGGGTCCGGGGCATGATGCTTCGACTCTGACATTATTGGTCACACTCAGCAGTTCTTTGTAGATTTTTTGAAGATACTCTGATACTCATAAAGACATTTTAAGCATAGAAATAACACTGAGACTCTGAGAGCAACCTCGAATAAAAATAAAAATAAAAATAAAAATAAAAAACTCAGTACTATCAGTCTCTCTTATTTCTTAAAAAATTAAATTTAACATTAATTAATACTTTTATAATTGAGTTTTAAACTTCTTAATCATGTCATGTCAGTATGTCACATTCAATGCTATTGCTAACCATTCAATAGCTTCTCTTTTCTTATTATTTATGTTTAATTAAGATGAATAAATACGATAATATTTCTGAAAAAAAATACATTCAGCAAAAAAAAGAAATTAAAGAAACTGAAATATTAAAACTATGTATAATAGATAACAACACAATTAGTTGTGTAAGCATCTCTCCAGAGTAATGCAAAATATTATTTTAAAAAATTACATAACACCATAGGCACAACAAACACACACAAAATGAAGAGAAAAAATAATAATAATATGTGAATCTTTCGATCAAGATAAATATCTAAAAGAGTGAGAATCTTTCGATCATTTAATAGTGTGTTTAATGTGCTTAAGATGTTATGAAAATTTTAAAGTGATACAACCTATTTATATTATTATGTAAAGATTCTCACGTAACTAATTATATTATCCTTCATTACACATATTTTTTATTTTTTAAATAATATTTATATATTTTTCAAATTTTCTACATGCAAAGCAAAACCATTTAGATAGAAATTATCTCATTTTAAAATTTAATGTTTTCGGAAATTGTTCTAGTATAATATAACTTTGTTCTAACTCAGAAACTATTTTTTAGTGAGTGTATGACAATCAACTGATGTTTTTTCTTTAAAAAAATAATGGTTTAAGAGAAAGCCTGACATTTAAGTAGCAATTAATGGAGATTGTCAAATCACTCTGATATAATTAATAATAGAAATTAGCTAAAATTTCATTGTTCAAGTTTAACACAGCATGGGGTTCTTTCATTTTCATGATCACTTAAAGATAAACATAGGGTGGATCTAGAATTTTTTTCATGATAGAACAAGAGATTAAGAGTAATCAGGTTAAATAGCTAATTGATTTTAAGCTCATTAGCTAATCGAGTATTATTATGGGCTGCACAATAAAAGTTTTTATTATGGGCTCCACAAAAAAAATTGGACTCAGCAGGTAGGACGAAGTTATTTTCTGAGTAGAGTAAATACCCAATAGTATATATCGAGAAGTTTGTTTTGAAAATTCAGAATAAAAAAGTTGTTCTACTTTGAAAATTCATAATTAAAAATGAGCAAGAAAAAGACCATTTTTCTTGTTTTTTCTTGCACACTTAATTTATTGTTATTGTAAATATATTTCTAACTGAAATAAAAGGAATTTTGAATACAATAACAAGAAATTAGATGATATCTTATAGCACATTCGTCTAAATTGCTAAAAAAATATTAGCTCCGTATAAATTCTAAATGTATCATCCGAAAAGCACCACTGAAAACTCATCATGCATCTCTTTTATATATGTTTGAGTTCATCAATTGGACATGAGATAATTTAAGTAAGAAGCAAACTTATGATTATAAAAGTGCACTATTTGAACAGTTCGAAAGTTACAATTAATTTATAAGAATATCTACATATTGATAGCTTCTTAATTGTAAATAATATTCTTCAAACCATCATTTTGTGTTCTTTTATTTAAAATCCAATAGTCATATAAAGCTAATCAAAACTATCATAGAATTTTAACTATGAAAGTTGTGCGGCTAAGATATCGGAGAAAACAAAAAATTGTTTGCGCAGTTGGTTGCAAAAGAATGATCTTTAGACATTATAGAGAGAGTTATAGGCATATGAAAATCGCTGCTATAACTATTTCAGTAATGCACATAAAGCTTAGTTGGTTTAGTCGTGTCTCATTGTAAAATAACCAGACAAATTACATAACAAATTTAATTTTATATCTATAATATTTTGTTTCATATGCGAGGGTAAAAGTTTTGTTATTGTAAAGTTATTCACCGAATTAAACATTTAATATTAGATACATTTTCTTTTATTGAATCAAATTAAATTAAGTAAACTAGTATTATTAGGCAAATTTTAGAAAAATATCAAATCCATTTTCTTTCTTTTTTCAATATAAGTTATTAACATATTATTACGAAGGAATTATTTCCTAAAGCATTAAGTAATTACTACTTTTATGTCATGATATTGAAAATTATTAAATTGGCTTACCAACAAATTTATAAAATATAAAATAACAAAACTTTTCCAAAAAAATAATAATAACGAAACCAAATTTCAATTAGTTACGGCCCGTGATAAAATCAAATTAACATATATAAGTACCAATCCTTCACATATATTCAATAAGACCCGAATAAGTGGAGTGGTACTTCTTTTCATAAGAGTATCCACACTCTGGTAACTCTAATGAGTTTTTAAATAACTGTTAATCACTTTAATTAATATTTTTAAAATTTTTAATTCTGACATATCTAAAATTAATTTTAGAGTTCCTATTGAGTCACATAAGTAACAAATTAAAAAGAAAAAATAATTTAAGTCAATTATTTAATTAGTATAAAATTTATAAAATAGTTTATTAATAAAAAACTGTTTCACATCTCTGAATTAAAAACTGCCGTATTAAATTAGAAATTTTAATAATATCAAGATATATATGCTCTAACTCAAACAACGACAAATCTACTACTTTAGTTTAATTAGTTTAGATGGAGAGTTTTTCTCCTGCGCCCTTTACGTAAGCAATCAAATTGTTGACTAGCAGATCGACCGTTTTAATTTAACCTAACCTGCGACCCGTTGGGCAATTAAGGACCCATGTCTGGGGATGGCAATAAAGTTCGTGGCTCGTAGCTCGATCGTGATTCGCATCTAACTCACTCGTTAGTGCACCGAGCTGTTAATGAGCCAACTGATCACTAGCTCGATCTAAAATTAATAAGTTTGAGCTGGAGCCTAACTCGCTCGCGAGCTGGCGAGCCAGCTCGATCCAAGTATGAATTTATGAATTGATATAAATTTGTGTGAATTTAGTATGTATGAATTTATTTTGTGAACTATGTCTGTATGAATTTGAAGATTTAGTATTTTAATATGTATAAAGTTAGTTACAAACTTAATTTATGGTAGTTGATTTTATAATATATTATTTAATATATTTGAGCTTTTAGCTCACGAGCTGGCTCGGCTCGCTCGTTGTCAAAACAAGCAAGCCACAAGTCAATTTTTAAGCTCGAATCTGAATATTAACTCGCTCATAACTCGCTTGTTGCTAAAACGAGTGAGCCATAAACTTGATCTAGTTTAGATCGAGCCGGCTCGTTGCCAGCCCTTAATTATCACCTAACAGTCTAACACGCATATATACAACCTAATATAAATATGAGAATGAAAATGAAGAGTATTAATGACCGGGCCAAGAAGGCTTATAAATAGGCCTATTCAAATTAATATTATCATCAGGGATTTAATTATATAATTATTAAAATAAATACATCTATAAAGATCCAATATTATAATTCTGCGCAAAATTGGTTGCTACAGAAATTTGTTTCAAACAGCAATGAGGTTTATATATATCTGATAATTTGAAATTCCATGTGCCACAACTAGTAAAAAAGATGCAAACATTAATAGATGATTTTCTTCTGAAAGAGTTGATTGCAAATATGTTGCACCTGGCCCAAAGAGATCCACTTGATTATATTTTCTAGGCCCATATTTTATTTTGGGCCTCAAGTCACGGCATTCAAGATCGAATGCGTATGGCATTAACTCAAAAAGGAATCTTTTGAGTTATTGAATCTTAATCGTCTGATTTGAAAAAGAGTCAATCCGGTCACTGCTTATAATTTGAAACAGATTGGATGGTCAAATTCATTAACTCAAAAGATTATCCTTTGAGTTAATGCAGAGGATACGAATTCTTCAAGATCCAAGGCACTGCAGTTTAGGGGTGTAAACAAATCGGATAATATTCGATTTCGTTCGAATCCAAATCCAAAAAAGTACTTAAATTATCTGATCTGTATCTGTATCTGAGACTATTTGTATCCGAAAAATTATAACGGATGCGGATACGGTAAAACATTTTACTATTCGTATCCGACCGTTTACACTTTAAATCACAATAAATGTGATATATATTTTTAAATTGATTTATTAAATTACATATTGTACGAATAATTTATTAAATTGCATATAGATATATATTTTGATGAACAGTATAACAATATGACATAATTCGTGACTAATATAACACTATAATAATATACCGTGTTATTTAAGAAGTGAAATCACAGTAGGGATGTAAACTGTCGAATACGGATCAAATAGTAGTCTTACCGTATTCATATCCATAACATTTAATATCCAATTCGTATCCGTATTCAAAACTATCTGTATCTACATCCAAAACATTATAACGGATACTAATACGGTAAGATCACTATCCGACCGTTTACACCCCTACTGCGATTCCCCTTCTTAAAGAACACGGTATACTGACTCACGATTCATTTGAAAAACGCTAGCTTCTCACGTGACTCAATGTAATTGGCTCGTATTTTAGACGTCATTTCCTCTTTCGGTAATTTTGTCATCCGACCCCACTATTTAACGCACTCCCGCGGTATACCCCAACAGACAAAGTTTCGTCACACTGAAATCACCTTTTACCTTCAACAAGCTTTTGATTTTGCTACTTTCTGTCACTATTCCCATCCAAACAGCTAATGAGATAGCTTATTTGTCCGTACTAGGGTTTTAGGACAGGTGGCATCACCATTGCCCCCTCATGGAGTTTCTTAGTGAAGATTTTGGGGGTATCTCTTTTTCTCACCTCTTGCATAATTCGCTTAGCTTGAGTTGTCAATGCTATTTCTCTCTTTTATCTCTTACTTTTTTTATTCTGCTTTTCTTGTTAGTTATTGGGTTTTTTTTTTTTTTTTTTGTGATTTATGTTGCTTATGGTTATAGCTTAGCATTTTCATTCAGATGTCAAGAAGTGATTTCTTGAAGAGTGTGCTCTACTCATATACTGATTTTTATGTTGCAATATGTTCATCTTGTTTTCGTGGGAATGTGGAAGTAATAGTTGGTTTTGGATTAGGGAAAAATAGTGAAGTGATTTTCTATTTATTTACGCACCATGTTATTGTGGATACCCCGGCATCTGACCTGAAATGTGCCTCACTTATTTCATTTTTATAGCACAATAATTTATTTTACTTAATTGTGAACATAGGTTGCATTGAGGTGTGGTTTAGTACTGTTTCGGTACTGTGAATGGCAAATTCTGCTTAAAAACACCATAGGTGAAGTATATACTGTGCAATTTGTATATAGTGCTACCAATGCTTAATCTTAACTGGTTTTATACTATGTACTCTTAGGGACGTATATGGAGGCTGCAGATCATGCCATGTTTCAGGCTTCGGGGTTGGTTTTATATTCGGAGCCGGCCAGTAATATCTCACTAAATGATGGTGAATATGAATCCCAATTACATACCTTGGAAAAGAGTGCCTACACTGCCGTTTTAAGAGCCTTTTGTGCCCAATCCAATGCTCTTTCTTGGGTACACATACGAGCACTCTACATTACTCAATACTACTCAATATTACCTTGCATGAATTTTCAATTTTCTTTTGGTTAATCATCGCATTGCCACATTCATGCACAACATGCATTTTTAATTGTCTGAAATAAACATTCTTATTATGGCAGGGGAAAGAGGAGCTTATTACAGAGCTAAGGAAAGAACTGAGGGTTTCTGATGTTGAACATAGACACATTCTTGCACTCATAAGCTCTGATAAGTCGATCAAGCTTCTAAGGTATGAAAGAGAACATCTAAATTCATAAATTACATGGGAATTACAAGGTTGCATGTAAATTCAGGGGAAGCAGAAAACAGTCAGAATCTCAAGTTGTACAGGAGGCTGATCATAGGAACTATGATGTGATCCATGTGGTTCCCAAAAAGAAGAAGCTAAAAGTGGAACCCCACTCTGCACTAGCACCTATCCCTGATTGCGTATCTCCTCCTGCTCAAGCTCAGCTTGCCATTAAAGCAGCTCCTAGTTTACTCGTAAGTTGAAATTCATTTCATCATTTTGGATATCTTTTCTTTGACCTGACTTGTGTAAATTTGTGTTATGTTATGATCCAAATTACTATTTGGGCCCAATGGGCTATATATCTGGCTTATATGTACTGTGTAATTTTGACTCTTATCAAGAGAAAATTAGTAAATTCAGTTTATCCACTGTTTGTCTCTTTAGTAATAAAAAATGTAATTTGTTTTACAGAAAAATAAAAAGGTTGATAAAGTACGTGGCACTGGTGGTTCATTCTCTGCACAACCTTGCATGCATGCTCCCCCTGCCCCAGTAGCATCAGTTTTAGAGAAAATTAGATACAATGCCCCCGCCCCCGCCCCTACCCATACAACAAAACCAGTACCAAGAGCGTCCAAATCCATAAGCCAGCAACCTCTTTCTAAGAAACGTATTTCTGATGCTATCCACATCCGACCAACTGACATGCTTATTCGACAGGTATGCCATTTGCAAATTAGTCTATGCTATGTGCAAGTTACTAACATGAGAAACACTATTACTGCCTTGATTTGGGTCCTAATGCAGATTAAGGAAGCTTGTAGCAATGGCAATTCTGATTCAGTTGTTGTAGAAAAGTCAAGGCAACTACTTAAAGTATGTTCCTCAGAGCCTTTTGCCTTCCATTTTTTGTTAATTTAAACTGTTCTTCATTTATGTTTTATGACTGGATTTAGGATCAGGAGAAAGCCCTCATGGAAGCAATCGGCAAACTTGTTAATGTGTCAGATAGTGGTGAGCCTTTTCTTATTGGCTCTGAGAGCTAGTTTATGTTGATTGTTTTACTACGGAATTAATTGTAACATATGTATATTTCTTTTGTCATTTCTGAATTCTGATTATAGAGGAGCCTCCCAAGAAAGGACGCAAGAAGGGGCGTAATAGATCGAGGCACAATATCATCACCTTGCGTTGATAATGGTGATTTTGATTGAGTTTGCTTGTATATATGGCTGATCTTAAATAGATAGTTGTATGGGGAGTTAGTGGGGCTCATCTCTTTTTAACTGTTTTCCTTCTTTCTGTTTTCCTTTTTATTAAAAGCTATTTCTGCTGTTAGTACACTTTCAACAATTGGATATTCTCTATGCCCTGATCTAGATATCAACTTTGCTAGATAATTCATACTTGTACAATCTCAAATGCCTTTCCAGTGTGTGCATGTCTTCTTGTCATTTTTCCTACTTTTTATTTTCTCTTATGTTGCAAGTTACAAATCATAGTCATAGAGCTAAAATATAGTGCATGAAAAATGGAACGATGCAACACAGATTGAACTGCACTGGACCAATTGATACATGGTAACACCTCCCCTGCTATGAGACAAACTGGTACCAGTAATAAATTTAGAATAGACGCGTTGTTAAGAGGATACATCGTATCTCCATCCATCTGTCCTTGCTTGTGACCACTCATGAGTTGTTTGGACTAATCAAGGGAGTTAGCCTGCCTTGCTCCTTGCTTTCAGTTTGTATTGTATACTATCTTTCAATTATTGCAACCTATCATTTATTCATGTCTCGTTATTTGAATGAATCATATGCTTTATTTATTAAACGTGGTTTTCTCTGTATTCCCTGTGCAAATATTAAGGTTCTTGTTTGGTAAAGAAGCGCGTGATTATAACTTTTTTGTTAAAAATTATACTGGTCCTTTCTATTAAATAAGCAATGCAATTAGGTGAGAACCCTTTAATATGGAAAAAAGTGCCGTGTGGGCATCACTTATAACCTTTGAGAATGTTAAATTAGTTAAGGCAAAAAGTGCCGTGTGGGCATCACTTATAACCTTTGAGAATGTTAAATTAGTTAAGGCAAAACATTATTCTCATATTCCTACAGACTGACATAATTTGTGGTTTCTGTTGATTTGAATTAAAATAGCGGCTTGGTAATCAAAGTTACATAAATGACAAATCATTTTCTATATTTACTGAATGTACTATTTTTAGTCCATGATCATTAGAAAAACCACAAAATAGCTGATCTAGAACTTGGAAAATTCTAACTTCAAAGGGGGTCCCCTCACGGAAATCTGTCGTTAGCTAGGTTTAGTAGTTAGCATAGTGACAGGTACTTCCTTTAAAAGTAAAAGCATATATACTACATAAAATTAGGAAGATAAATATTTATCCTGTGGAGGAAAAATTTATGTTTACAAGTTTTGACTTCTGCAGCCATGTACTTCTAATGTTAATAAATCAGAAAATACCCCAAACCATGTACTTGTGTATGGTTTATTTCTTTTTTCGGACAAAATGTTTTACAATTTTACTGATAGTTTATTCAACTTAATTGGTAACTTTGATACTTGATAGCGACAAGTGGTGTATACCAAAGTCTCCAACTAGCTTTTCTGGGAGATGCATAATGAATCCATTCCAAGATCATGAAAGTGCAATGCACCAAAGCACATATATCAACCTCATGTGGGCTTCCTTTTCACACCTCTATCAAGGATTTCAACTTTCTCCTCGATCCCCTATTCAATTCTCTTGAAATTCAAATTTGATTTGAAGAACCTTTTTAGTCCCATGGCAAGTTCTCTCACCACCACAAGCATAACAAAGCCACTCAAGATCACCCTAAGTGTTTCATTTCTAATCATAGCAGTCTTGTATCTTACTACACAATTTGATTCTTCTAATTCTCAGTTAAACCATATAGAATTCTCAAAAAGGATCTCCAATAGCAGAACAGCTCACTCGTATGGCAGCTCCACAAGCAATTGCAATGAAATCCACAAGTTCAGCAGCTATGAAGAAAAGTGCAACTACCTGAATTCTGAGTCGGGGTGCCGATCTGACGGATACATCAACTACCTCCAACTCTTCTACTGTGCTTTTGGAAAATTACCGGTTCTTGGTTACCTGGCACTTATTCTATGGTTTCTTATCCTGTTTTATCTCCTAGGAAACACTGCAGCACACTATTTTTGTTCCAATCTTGAGGCCTTATCGGGACTCCTACATCTGTCCCCTACCATTGCTGGTGTAACACTCTTATCTCTTGGCAACGGTGCGCCTGATGCATTCTCCACAATTGTTTCCTTCTTTGGAAACGGGACCACATTGGTCGGGCTCAACAGTGTGTTAGGCGGTGTCTTCTTTGTCTCATCGGTGGTTGTAGGAATCATCAGTATATTGGTAGGTTCACGAGAGATTTCAATTGACAGGTTTAGCTTCATCAGGGATGTTTGCTTCTTAATTTTTGTCTTGTTGATAGTGATGTTGATTTTAGCAATCGGTAAGATAAACATAGTTGGTGCCATAGCTTTTGCATCTCTTTACTTGGTTTATGTGCTCTTGGTGTCGATTACCCATGCGTGCAATAATAGAGATGTCGAAATTGGTATTACTGATGAATTAACTACACCTATAACAGATATTAAGAATTCAATTTCTGAAAATTCAGAAATTATTGATGAATTGTGTGCCCCTCTTTTACACGATAGCAAAGAGAAAACTCATCCAAGTAACTGCCTAATTGGAAATGCTTCAAAAGTTCTTTTTATCTTAGAGTTGCCTCTATATCTACCAAGGAGACTGACAATACCTGATGTGTGTGAAGAGAGGTGGTCCAAGCCATTTGCTGTTATTTCTGTGTCACTGGCCCCAGTTCTCCTAGCAACCCTCTGGAATTCTAAAAGAGAAGAAGGCATAAATTCAACAGAAAGTTTAGTAATATTTCTGTCTGGTGGGTCCCTTGGATTAGCGTTTGGCATCACTGCCTTGATTAAAACCAAGAGAGAAAGACCCCCTACTAGGTTTCTCTTTTCATGGTTAGCAGGTGGTTTTCTCATGAGTGTTATCTGGACCTACATGATTGCTGTAGAGTTGGTGTCCCTTTTGATTTCAATTGGAGCTATCTTGCAAATCAGCACCTCAATTCTGGGATTAACAGTTCTGGCATGGGGCAATTCCCTGGGAGATCTGATTGCCAACGTGGCAGTTGCAGTGAATGGGGGTCCTGGTGGGGTCCAGGTGGCAGTATCTGGGTGCTATGGTGGGCCAGTTTTTAACCTGTTGGTGGGTCTTGGTCTCTCTATGGTGTTGTCTTGCTGGGTTGGATATCCATCTCCAGTGGTTATACCCAAGGACCCCAGTTTGTATGAGACTCTGGGCTTTCTGATTGGTGGGTTGTTGTGGGCCCTGGTCATGGTGCCTAATAAAGGGATGAGGTTGGATAGAGGGTTGGGATATGGGCTTCTCTCTATCTATTTATGTTTTCTGGTCATAAGATTAACTCAATCTCTTGGATTGCTTCAGCTCTGATGCAATTGTCAGATTGTTCTTATCTTTTTTTTTTGGGGGGGGGGAAGAGGGGGAGGGGGCTTTCTCTTAAGAAAATGTAGAAGGCTCACAATTTATATATATAAAAAAATGTTACATTATGCCTCTTCGATTTTTTTTTTCTTTTATGATTTTTAATTTTTTTTATAATAGATCATTGGTTCAAGGCCAAATAGGGTATATATCCATCAAAACATTGACATATAGATACTTTTCCATCCAAATACTACAATTAGATATTTCTCCGTCAACGTTCTATTGTCTTTGATATTTCCTATATATTAAGATAATTTTAACTATATTCATATTATACGAGTTAATTAAGTGTACAATGGCAAATCTACCCTTCCTTATATTCAGGAGTTAAAAAAAAATTGTCAACAATGAAGATTATCTAATGCTTCTCCTCCTTAATTAATCCATTTTCATTTGTTTGTAAATTGTAACGACTGCATCTCTCTCACTTTGCCTGGTTATATTTTTCTCGTAATTGACATAGTTTCCCTTGAAGTATCCTCTGTCATTCTGGGAGAAAAAAATATTAGTTTTGTGGATTTTTTTTTTAAAAACTATAATTAAAAAAAATATTTACGAAACCAACATGATTATTTTAAAAAAAAAAATCATAAGACCTGAAATGCTATTGCGGTCCGTTTTTTCACAGGTACTCATACCAGTGACCACAGAATATTCATAAACATCTCCGGTGGCATTTCAGTTTTGTACCGGACTGAAATGCCATTTCACTTCCCTATTAATATTTTTTAGTATAAATAAGTAATTGTAGAGTAATTTAGTCTTTAAGTGTAAAATGACTTTTTGTAGTGTAATTTTAGTAATTGTAGAATTATTTAGTTTGCATTTAGAGTAATTTAGTTTTTTGCATGTAGTGTATTTAGTTGTTTGTCCTGTATTAATTTAGTTAATCCTCTTATTTATTTAGTTCATTACAAAAGTCAACAATTAAAAAAAGGGAGAATTTTATATATACCACTTAAAAACTGTGAAATTACGTATTTATCATCCAAATTTCTATAATTACATATTTACCATCTAAAAATCTAATAACTCACACATTTACTCAATTAATCAAAATCTGAGATTAATTAGAGATGAATTAAATCTAATATTATAAACAATATAATTAATAATTAGATTAGTCCCTTTCCCTTCTACCATCATAATTTCTCTCTTTTTGGCGCTAAAACATAGTCTCCCACCGCCTTCTCTCCTGTGGCTGCTTTGCTAAAACTCTCCCCATCAAGCAAACTAAAAATCTAGAGAGAACACTTAGAGAAGATGGAATACGAAGACGAAGAAACACCCGCACCGGAGGAGATAGATAGACCTAGATGGGAGCTCGGAGTAGAATCACCTCCAATCGAGTAAAGTTTTTAATTTTCATATTTTCCCACACAATTACATAGTTGATCCACTCCAAGATGTAGTTAAAACCGTTTAGCACCTCGATATCGATGGTAATTGAATCAATAATCGAGAGCACACCATTAACGCCATAGCAATAATGCATTTGTAAAAAGAATCTCTTTTGTTGTTGATAATTGAAAAGGTCTACTTAAATTCTTAATCTGGAGACAAAAATTCTTCATTTCTTTTGACCTAATTTAATGATTGATTTTACTAATGGGATCTGATACATGCTATTGGAAAGAAAAATTACAAAAAAAAAAAACTACAATCAGCGCCTGGTACCAGTATTTATTTTACTGATTGATTTTAATGATTGATTTCAAATATGAAATAGAAATACAAAACAAAGTCAAATAAAGTAAGGTGAAGTCGGTGAGTATTTGTAGAGGCACTCAGTACCAGTACTGGTGCAATTCGCATCCCTTCTTAGAAGGTGATCAGCGCTAGCTGTGTCTACACCTCCATCGTCAGTTCTTGAGTCGACTTGTCTATTTCTCTGAAAAATTCATGACCATCGCTCCCTCCATAACATCTTTTGTACAGGAAATTCATTATTTTGTTTTTTTTTTTTAAACTGGAACAATGAATTTTTTTGGCAGTACTTCGTTAACCTTAATTGTTGAAATGTTCACTTTACTCTACTTATAATATATTTTTCTTGTTGGATTCTAGATTATGTTATGTTTTTTTTTTTTAAATCTTTCTTTGGAAGCAAGCAATAAGGAAAAATATAGACTTGTCTCAGATCATTAATTATTGCTTCCATTCAAGCATAAATTAGGTTCTTTCATTTCATACTCTTCCTAATTTACTAGAAAATAGATTTCTACTGATAAATTAAGCATCATAATCATCATCATCATTATTATTACTATATATCATCATGATCATGACCACCATCATAGTACGAACCAATCTGCGCTATGCATAGCACCATAGCCCTATTGCCTGTTACACTATTAATTGCAGGAGGTCTTAGTATAAGATGATATGCTTGCTGCCTATTACACTATGTAATATATTATTATATGTTAAGAGACATGCATTTATTGGATGATTAGTATATATGTGGGATGTTGACTTACTGAGATTCAATTATTGTTCTTTGTTTTCTCCTTTTCTTTATTTTTCTTTTGTTGTTATTATGTTCTACCCTTATATCTCTCTCAATGTATCTAGTTTCAGTTACTAAATGTTTTTCAGATTTTCAGGTCCAGTTTTACTTTTTTCAAGTTTTAGTTCTTATTAATATTTAATTTACTTGCCCAATTATTTTAAACTGTTAATTATTCAATCCCTTAGAATGTTTATCATCTTAGAAAAATGCAAAGAAATAAAAGACTAACATATAGAATGCTGACACTATTCTTGTATCTTTTAAATTAGGGGACGAGGAAAGAATTCAAAAGCACATCAGAGCAAGAAGTCAAAATCGTGCAATGCTATGCAATACCAACCTCAAATGCAAGATAATGTTTAATTTGTCTAAGAGTTGTGGTTTGACATAATTTTTCTCAACGATAGATCATGTTTTTTTTTTGGTGATGTTATTCACAATAACTAATTTTTGTTAAACATGATAGTATGATAGTTATATATGCTTGTGGAATTTTGTTATGTAACCTGAAAATAATGTTTAATTTGGCTAATGAAACTGTTGGTTTAATTTGGCTAATGAAAATGTTGCTTATTTGTAGATCAGTTTTGGAGTCATGTTTTCTGTTTTTTTAAGTCACTTTGATATATGTTTTTAATCTCTTATATTGGGTATAAAGGAGAAGTCTAGGGAGAGAAAGAAAGGGTGATAAGTTAATCCTTGATTAATTATAGTTTAAATAATACTAAAACATGATTTAAACAAAAACGAGGGACCTCCCTGCAAAATTTCATACTCTGACATCCCACTTGTACTGTTTGATCTTGGTTATATGATTCTTGACATTTTTTGTATCTTTTTTATTTTGTTTCTTCCTTTGCTGGTACCAAAAATAGTGAGCAAATTACTAAAATCTGTTAAACAAATCAACCAATTATGCACAAATAGTGGGCATAGTAACCATGAAACTTGACATTGCATCAAACAGACCATATAGGCGTCATATACATGCCATGTACATGCCTACTAAACATCACCAATGTTTGTACCAGCCCCAAACATGAATAAAACCAAGCCAAATCCCTGCTGGTACAGCAACTGCTCAAACAACTCCAAATTGACCTTCTGTCAGTATAACAACTATGCAAGATTC
>CAXKVR010000267.1:0-79760 GCA_964058845.1 Carex sylvatica
ATTGATCACTCACAAAGCCCTAATAACCACAGAATGATAAAAGTACATAATCCTATCCCTATATTAACTTAAATAAATGGTAAACCTAAATGGTCTTAATTAATCAGAGAGGATGGTGGAAGCGAAATTACCTCATCGAACAAGAACAAACCAAGCTTTTTTAAATTAGGAGAACGCTTGAGCAAACAAGCTATCAGGTAAAAGTCATAGCTCATATCCCATTTTCCACTCACGACAAGTTTCTTCAAGTTGTTGAAATTTCTGCAGTTAGGTATCTCCTTCTCCAATTGCTCCTTTATTTAAAAAAAACAGCAAGGAACATGATTTTTACAGGGAATTACCAACATTGTTTTCCAAACATGTAACATATAAAAAAGGTAAGCGGACCGGGGTTACATCAAGCACTGCAACTTTCACGTATAGAAAGCCATACAACTACACTAATGATGATTACTGCAATTTGTGGGTTTTTGGGTTTGATAATTTAAACAAAAAGCTTATTTAGTATGAAAAAGAACGCAAAGTAGAATTTTTATATAAAAGGTAATCAATTGCAAGCAGTCAGAAGTAAATGATCATGTGGAGCTACAATAAACATGTAAAATTTGTTAGCAAACTTCAATAAAAGGTACCCCAGAAATCATAACCCTAGATACATGGCATTATCATACTTTAAATTCATGTGTACACATTTTATTAACACCCAGAAACAAAATCTGGCAACAAGGAATGTGCTTATGTTAAACCAAAAAGAAACCAGTCTGTTCATGAACATTTTTGTAAACCCAACAAATAAGGAAAAAGTTATTGATTTTATAGGGCTGACAAAATAGCATACCTTCAACTTAGGGAGCAAGTGCAAGTGAAGCTTTAAATTTGTAACATTTGAAAGACCACAAAAAAGGCTCAGAACCGCCACATAATCAACAGGAAACTGATATAATCTGATATGAGCATTTACAAGAGATGACATGTTCTTCAATGAAATGCCACCCCTTGCGAGATCTATTCGCATGGACAAAGATACAAGATTAGGGCAAGAAATTTGCATTTGCTCATATAGAAGACAATCATTCAAAGTCAACTCCTTTAACACTTCAGAGGAAATGCTTGAGAAATTCAACTCACAACAACGTAGGATCAGCCTTTCAAGAGAGGGGCACCCCATGAAAAGCTTTTGAGTAAAATCGTGTTGGAGCTCTACCTTAGTCAGCTCCAGAAATTTCAAAGATGGTAGATTTATTGATACCGGCCTAATGATGGTTTTCACTTTGGCGTAGAGAGACATCGAAAGATGTTGTAGGCTTGCACTGGAGAAAACTAAATCAGGCACATCTAATAAATTACCGGCCCTACAGGTAAGGAAGATGTGGATATGCAGTGGCATAAGAAGCAATACACGGTCAACCCATCCAAAAGAGGCATCAGGTTCAAAACTATAAAATTGACGCATGCAACAAACTCTATCCAAGTTTGTTGGCGCTCGGTTATCCAAAAAACCAGTCATGAACCGCTCAACCCTACCCACAGACATTCTCAACTGCTCAGACCTAGCCACAGCAATTGTCCGTTCTTCATCACTGTCTCCACTGCAATCATCCTTGTATTGAAAAAAAATAAAAAAATATTATCAGAGAAAAAAGTTTTTAAATGTACTATTTGTTGAAAAAAAATAAAAAAATATTATCAGAGAAATTTAATTTCTACCATCGCACCTAGCGGATGCGGACCTATTTACTGAGGCTGCATCTAGCGAATGAGATCTCAGAATAGAGTCCGCATCTAGGAGATGAGGCCCTATTTTTTTTTTTTTCATATAAGATTTTTTATTTATTTGAGTGTGGACCCTATTCTAAGGCCTCATCTGCTAAATGTGGATCCTATTCTAAGGCCTCATCCACTAGTTGCGGACTTTATCTTGAGACCTCATATGCTAGATGCGGCCCCTAGTAAATTGGTCCGCATCAGATGCGGCCAAGGCAGAAATCAAATTTTTCAGAAAAGATATTATTTTTTTTTTCAAAAAATAGTACACTTAAATTTTTTCGAAAATTCCTACTAAATATGCTATGAACAAAAAAAGTGGGAAGCATTTATAGGTTTATGAAAATTGCTCCATAACACCATAGTGACAGATGAATTATTTGGGTTCGATTCGGCGAGGTCAAAAATTTGTTATTCGGAAATAATTCGAAATTATCCGAATCAAAGATTTCAGTCCAGCAAAAGAGGAAAACAAAAAAAATGTTTTGAGAAAAAATCGCGAATAATTCGTAAAATTCGGAGAAAATTAATAAAATTCGTAAATTATTCGGGTTTAATTCAGTCAACCAATTCAATATTCAGTTCGACAACTCAAAAAAATAAATTATTCGGATTTAATTCGTGAATCTTAATGTGACTATGGATAATACTAAATATATATATTGGCGTCCTTAAGGAAAAAAATAATATTTGCCGGACAAACTTGATTCTATTGTCAACATGCAATCCAAAAAAAATTATGCGAAGAAACAAATATTGTATTGCAAATCATAATATCATATTCTTTCTTGACAATCAAATTAATATTAATTAAGTAGATATATATTTTTTTTGAATATTAATTTTGTGCTCCAAAAATATACAATATAAAATTGTTTTACCCATTATATTTTTTAAGAATGTGATCCACATCAAAAGACTTAATAATTGTATATATCGCACGGTCAATGTCTAACAATTAGTAACCTCATCTTCTATTTCATCTTTCTTTTTAATTTCAATTTGGATGTAAATGTATTTGTAAATGATATCCATATTGTAGTTTTTTATTATTCGGAAGTGGATACAGATACGAATTTAAAAGAGGATACATATATGATAATATTCCCACTCAGATTTTTTAAATTCGAATACGTTGTTGTAGAGGCTCATATATCATTTGAATTTAGACTTTTAAAGTATAATATAAAATATTATTTAAAAAACAATTAATTTTAGATCTAACTATACCCATTATATCTTCTTATGTTTCATAATTTATTAAGGTTTGTAATTTATTGATATCTTTTTATCATCCTTATATAATTATTTTAACTTTTATTTGTTATGAAAATATTAGATATTTATTATGAAATATGTGATAATTTTATTTTAATATCTGAATTATGTTTGTATTCAAATCTATAATTTTTTGTTCAATCCAATATTATATTCAAAATTAGCTGTATTCATATTTAAAATCAGCTGTAATGCAAAACTTTCTATGTTTCTATCTATAAGTGAAAGCCCTGGCAAAAAAAAAAAAAATTAAGTTGATTGTACTCACATAAATGTTTTTAAAATGTGGTTATTTTGGTTTACTATGCTATGAAAGGCAATCTAAAAAAATCTAAATTCTGTGTGTTCCTACAACTGCACACTATTCAATAGAAGAGAGATTGATATGGTGAAATATGTACAATTTCTATCCACTTTATATAACAAAATCCATTAAAGTCAGTAAATGTACACCATTATTGATATCAACATCCATGAAAAACAAACACTTCACATGATATTAGGTTAACATTTTTGATTGGTCAGCTCAGAGCAAGGTGCAATTGTACCATTATTGATATCAACAATGGCAGACTGCTGCTCTCTATAATGGCATAAAATACAGGCTCTTAGTGTTCAATACACCAAAGACAAAGCGGATCTCAAAATAAGTTAACAATACTAACTTCAACATTAAAAATAAATTCATATCCAAACATAACTTGCCAGGAATTACGAGGGATGATAGGGATGATTGACAAACTAAGTTAATAACAGACTAAGTTATGATCAAATTCCCTATTTCCTTTACATATGAATTCAAATTTCTGATCATAACATTGATGAGCTCGCTAGACAATTGACCCCTATACACATGACCGATTTTAACTGTCTTGAGATACTCATACTGGAACAAACCATCTCCTGAAACGTCTTGTTCGGCCTCTTGTATTTGACCTTGGTTCTGTTAGAATAGAAAGAAAATCATAAGTATTGCTAACATCAAATTTTATCAGCATTTTCAAACAATTGGAAGCTTTGTCAACTCAAACTATTACTAGACTTGTCTGAAATGGTAGCAGAGTTTTTACATATACTCGCATTTAACTAGAGCAGTATGGTACCAGAAGGATTTAGCCTCTTTTACACCTCAATTCATTCATAAACCCCAAATAACAAAAGAATGATAAAAGTATTTAATAAAGTCGAGTTAGAATTAACCAGACTGCTAGTTTAGAGAAGAAGTGTAGAAGAAAAATATGGCACTACTAATTATTATTTTGTACATTGAACAAAAACACATTTGTTTTTCATTTGTACTAATTCTTTGTACCAAAATTTTAGTACATAATGCTATATATCCTTACATTAACTTTACTAAATGGTAGACATATATAGAGTCTTAATTAATTAGAGAGGGAGAGAGGGAGCAAGAGTGAGATTACCTCACAGAGCAACAAATGAAGCTCTTTTAAATTAGGAGAATGCTTAAGCAAACAAGGTATGAAGTAGACGTCATAGCTCATATCCCATGTTCCTTTCACAACAAGCTTCCTCAAATTGTTGAATTTTCTAATATTAGGTATATCCTTCTCCACTTGATCCTTCATCTGAAAAACAAGCAAGCAACGTGATTTTTACAGGGAACTAATTACCATTATTGTGTATTCCGAACAGGCAACATATATAAAAGCTAACTGAACAGGCTTTCATCAAGCAAAGCAACTTTAATGTTGCAAAGGCACACACCCACACAAATGATGGTTACTGCAATATGCGGGTTTATTTTGATGTCAATATATAATTCAAAGAAAAAACTTGATTTAGTATGAATTAAGAACCGAGAAGTAGAACCTGTATATAAAATGATATCAATTGCAAGCTAGCAGTCAGAAGTAAATGATCATGTGGAAGTGTAACTATATATAATAAACATGTAAACTTTGTTTGCCAACTTCAATAAAAGGTACCTCCAAACCATAGCCCAGACACATGACATTTTTTGGAATCCAAAAAACAAATGAAAAAGTTTTGTAGTATTGATGTTATAGAGCTGACAAAATATTATACCTTGAACTGAGGAATGTTCAATTGAAGCTCTAAATTTGTAACATCTGAAAGACCACCAAAAAGGTTCAGAACCGGCACATCATCACTAAAATACCCATCTAATTTGATGACGACATTTACAAGAGATGACATGTTCTTCAATGAAATGCCAACCCCTTTGAGATTAATCATCATGTCCAAAGATATAAGAGCAGGGCAAGAAATTTGCATTTGCTCAAATATATAACAATCGTGCAAAATCAACTCCTTCAACACTTCAGAGCAAATACCTGAGAAATACAAATGACAATAATGTAGTTTCAACCTTTGAAGAGAAGGGCAACCCATGAAAAGCTTTTGAGCAAAATCGTCATGGAGCTTTATCCAAGTCAGCTCCAGAAATTTCAGAGAAGGTAAATTTATTGATACCGGCCTAATGATGGTATTATTGATGCTGGTGCAGATGCTGGTGTAGACAGTCATCGAAAGATGCTGCAAGTTTGAACAGGAGAAAACTAAATCAGGTATATCTATCAAATTACTACTAAAAATGACGATATCAATCATTAGTGGCCTAAGAAGCGCTACACGTTCAAGCCATCCAATAGAGGCATCAACTTGAGAAATATGACGCACGCAACAAACTCTATCTAAGTTTGTTGGCGCTCGGTTATCCAAAAAACCAGTCACAAACCGCTCAAACCTTGCAGACATTCTTAATGCTTCATTACAATCTCCACTATAATAATGATCCCCAGATACCAAGAAATTAGTATGTTTGATGTCTAAAACTGGCACAACAGCCCATATGTTTTTCCATCTTTTGGACAAAATGCAGGTCTGCACGGCCTCTTTCGTGTTCATAAATGAGAGGATATGGGTCAATACATCATCAGGCAAGCTACTTATCATGTCAATCTCGAAATTATTTTCGTTAATAGAAGAAACTCCATTATTCATGCATAGCCACTTAGCCCTGGTCTTGTTCATATTTCAGTGCTCAAACAAGAATTCTCTGAGCGCCTCTTGTGCAGGATTAATTCGTCTGCTACTAATTTGGTTGAGAAGAGAAGTCGTATTGGTAGAAACGAGGGAATAGCATTTGCTGGTAGCGGCACTGCTACTAATTTTGTGATCTATATTTAGGGCTTATTGGTAAAGTACTATAAGAAGCGCTAGAAAAAATAGAAAAAGTTCTTAAAAACGTTTAAAAATAGAGATAAATTCAACTTACTATTTAGATAATTATAAATTTCTTTAATGTTTTTTTTCCAACCTTTTTTTTTTTTTTTTTTTGTACAGGTCGGTAAAACCGTCACATATATGTAGTAATAAACTAGAAAAATATATATTTGATAATCAGTGGCTATTATGTTAAAGAATAATTATATCATTCCCCTCACCTATGTCCCCTCATTTATCCCTGCGCTCTCTCTCCCAATATTAACTTCTTTAACTGATATTTATCCCCCCATTTATTCCGCTAATTAATAACTTTCATTTATCCTCGCATTAAATTATATAGCCCTCTAATAACAATCCCCGCATTAATTATACTGTCCTCTAATAATAATTCCTGCATTAATTATACTGTCCTCTAATAACAATCCCCGCATTAATTATACTGTCATCTAATAACGATCGATCCCAATGGTCCACCAGTTAAGAAAGTTATTAGAGGACAGTATAATTAATGCGGGGATTGTTATTAGATGACAGTATAATTAATGCGGTGGTTGTTATTAGAGAACAATATAATTTAATGCGGGAATAAATGGAAGTTATTAGCGGGATAAATGAGGGGATAAATGTCAGTTAAGGAAGTTAATATTGACAGAGAAATTGCGGAGATAAAGGGGGGGGGGACAGGGGTGAGGGAATGATATAATTATTCTTCATTTAATGGTTCTCAATTGTGCGGGGACGATACAAAGAAAAAAGGAAATTTTGTGCGAGGATAACTGATGGATGAATGTTCAAGAAAAAATAAAATTGAGCGGCCCCCCCATGGTTATTTTGGAAGTTGAGTGGTCCCCAGTGGTCCACCCAGTTGTGCAGAGATGATATAAAGAAAAAAAGGAATTCTTGCACGGAAAAACGGATGGATTGTTTTGGACCAAAAAATTAATAGAATTCACTGCATAGGAATTAATACTTTCCTGAGTGAAGGTAAATAATTCAATGATCCATGTTAAATGCTTGCATTTTTCTCCTAATTTAGTGGTCCTGTCGTGATTTTTTTGGAAGTTAGTGCAGGGTGTTTTGCGGAGATAAAGGTGCGAAAATTGTTATCAGGACCTCTTTTTTAAACAGTCCTGAGTTGAGAGGTATACAACTCTCTGTTTTATAAAACCAACAGGGCATTTTTTTTCTTCTGAATAGCGCCGTTGCATGGCTACATACTGAGCTATGAGGTTATAAATCGAGAAAATCTATCCAACTATACTAAAATAGAAAAAAAAAGTATCTAAAAATATGTTTTAAAAATAGGGGATAAAGCCAAGTTTCTCCTTTTTCTTGAGAAGGAATTAACCAAGCTACACTTTTAATAATTATAAATTTCTTTTATGTTTTTTCCAGGTCATTTTTTTGTCTTTTGTATAATTTGGTAAAATCGATACATTTAGTAATAAAATAGAAAAAAAAAATCTGGAAAAATGTCTTAAAAATATTGAATAAATCCAAGTTAATGTTGGGAATCAATGTTTATTTTGCTTGTTAAAAATAGGAAACTTATTTGAAATAATATGTTGCTCATTTTCAATTCAACTTTCAAATCATTTATGTGTGTACATAATTTTCCGAATATAATTAAAGTGTAAATTGAGAGAGAAAATCAAAGTAAAACAATGATCCGGATCATGGACATTTAAGTTCTAAGATATCAAAAGAAATTTATTAATTTTAATACTATAAATGAAAAAATCTTCCTTTTTTTCCAAGAGCTTATTTATATATTTCCTTCTTGCGCTTCTTATTTATTTCCCTTCTTCTCTTTGCCTACTTCCGTTCGTTTTTCTACCAATACGAATTCTCCTCCCAACCAAATTGGTAGCGGGCTAGCAACAAGTTGAGCTGGTATAATTATTCACTGCTGGTGCTATTATTGATAGATTTATTTTCACCTTTTTTTAGTTACTTTTTATTACAAATTTGCCTTGGTAATTGCTCAAGTATGGTATAAAAATTTTTGTAGCCAAA
The DNA here is from genome assembly GCA_964058845.1 of Carex sylvatica. Taxonomy (NCBI): domain Eukaryota; kingdom Viridiplantae; phylum Streptophyta; class Magnoliopsida; order Poales; family Cyperaceae; genus Carex; species Carex sylvatica. The sequence goes on from CAXKVR010000267.1 coordinate 8,272, forward strand.
AATAGGGTACTGGGGCGGCGGGGCCATTGTATTATTTTGATAATTATATAAGAAAGGCATCTGAAGAATATTGTTCCTTTTAGTTTAGATCTGGTTCCTCCTATTCCATGGATTTCTAGTTCATGACTCGGTGGAATCCTATTGTAATACGTGTCTATATGTGTTCCTCCTATTCCTGACTACATTGTAATGCAGGAATTCTGCATGCCAGATGTTTGCATGGAGATTGTAGAACATGACCGGATCAGTAGCTTGCCTGATGAGGTTTTGATCCATATCCTTTCGTTTCTGAGCACGAAAGAGGCTGTTTACACGTCTGTCTTGTTGAAAACATGGAGAAAGATTTGGGCTACCATGCCAATTCTGAATTTCAATTCCGGTGAATTCTTGATGGATGATCTAGATGATGATGAAGGGAGAAAATCTGGGGCTGGGTTTGAGCGGTTTGTGCATGGTGTTTTGGACAATCGGGAATCAACAAACTTGGATATAGTTCATTACTCGCGTCAAATTCATTGGAGTGAAGCTCTTGTCTCTATGGAATGGCTTGATCGTGTGGCACTTTTAATGCCACAGGTGATCCATATAGACATTGATGGAAACTTTAATGAAGTAGATTTACCTGATTTAATTTTCTCTTGTGCAGGCCTACAACGTCTTGTGATGAAGTTCTTGTTGGAAATTTCTGGAAGAGAAAACTGAGAAGAAGATTTGCAAGGAATAACTTCTACTACTTTTTCTGCTCAACACAAATTACAAAGTTCTACAGAATTTAAAGTACAACAATTATCTAAAATAACTACCCACTAATAACTATCCACTACATAACATGTACTAAAAATAATAACCATACTGAAAAATAACTTGCAACACTCATAGCAGTTTTACACATCACAAAAACTACTTTCTAACCAACTTAATTTCTGCAGATTTTCTAGAACCAATTTATGAATTAATTCTCAACACTCCCCCTTGATTCAAAATTGGTTATCCAAATGCTGTTTGGAATAGCTCGAATTTGCCTCGTGCCAATGCCTTTGGGAGTATGTCTGTTGTCATTCCTCCTTTCTCCGAGCTTCTTCAAAGGTTGAGGATCTACCACATATAATACCTGTGTTTCTTTATACAACTCCTGCACAGACTTGGTCCTTCTAACCGATGTATTTAGGTTGTGATTACGCCTCTTGTAAACCTTGTATGTTGGTGTAGTGCTTGGTGTGCCATGTGTGGGACTTGGAATTCTGTCAGATTCATTTTCTGAATCTGCACTATTGCTGATCAGATTCTCCGCTTCATCAATTTCTTTGTCATGTGTTGGTACTACATCATTTTCTGCTGGTTCTACAATCTCTACTTCTTGTATATTCTCTTTCCACTGCCAACTTGCATTCTCATCAAACAAAATATTTCTACTCACCACAACTTTACCACTGTTTGGGTTGTACAGTCTATAACCCTTAAACTCTGTGTAATAGCCAATGAATATTAACTTTTCTGATTTTTCATCCAGTTTTTCTCTTCTTTGTGAGTTGATTAAGGTATATGCAATAGAACCAAACACTTTCAAGTGACCAACTCCAGGTTTTCTCTCAAACCAAGCCTCAAAAGGGGTTTTGTTCATCACTGCTTTAGTTGGAGACAAATTCAACAAATAAACCGCAGTTGCTACTGCTTCAGCCCATAACATATTAGGCAAACCTTTCAATTTTAGCATGCTTCTAGCTAATTCAACAACAGTTCTATTTTTGCTCTCTGTGTATGGTGTGGTTAATTCATGGTGTATGCCTTCTTTTTCACAGAATCTCTTAAATTAAGTGGACTGGAATTCTCCTCCTTTATCAGTCCTTAACACTTTCAAACTCTTTTCAGTTTGCTTTTCTACAAAGGCCTTAAACTTCTTAAAGTTTTCAAATGTTTCTCCCTTATCTTGCAAAAAATAAATCCAACTCATTCGACTAAAATCATCAGTAAAAAGGAGAAAATATTTGCTGCCACCCAATGATGCAGTTTGCATTGGTCCACATAGGTCTGCATGAACTATTTCGATGATTTGTGTTGCTCTGTTAGACTGACCTTTAGGACAGGGTAATTTTGATTGTTTTCCATAGATATACCCTTCACATACACCTATTTGATCAATCTCAGGCAGCCCATAAACCATTTGTTTCTGATTCAACAATTTCAACCCATTGATATTTAGATGCCCATATCTAAGATGCCATAACTCAGTTTTGCTTAACCCTTTTACTGCCATTGCTCTCTCTTTTACACCCAAAATTTCAAGTGGAAACAACTTGTTGGTTGCCATTCTTACTTCAACTAATGATTGATTTGTGGTTTTATCCTTGATTGCACAAGAATTTCCTTCAAACAAGATTGAATACCCACTCTCCATCAATTGCCCGATGCTGAGTAGGTTTTGTGACAAGTCTGGAATGAAATAAACATTATGCAAATATTTCATACCATTTTGGTTGGTGTGCACTGCTACTGTGCCCTTGCCTTCCACTTGAATCAGTTTGTCATCACCAAGTTTGACCTTCAATTTGTGGTTTTCATCCAATTCTTCAAACAAATGCCTATTACGAGTCATGTGATTGGAACAACCACTGTCAAGGAACCATATGGTGCTTGCATCAATTTCACCTTCTGTACTAGCCATAAAAAGCGTTGGTTGCTCGCTTTTCTCTTCTACATAGCTTGCTTGGTTCTCCTCCCTTTGCTTCTTATAGCACTCGGATTGATAGTGCCCAAATTTATGGCAGTAGTAGCACTTGATTTCTTTTCTATCACTCTGAAACTGAAATTCACCGGTTCTGCCACAACCACGTCCTCCTCTGCCTCGGCCTCTGCCACGGTAGGACTCTGCCTTCATGTAAAATGTCCTTTCATCGCCTTTCTCCTCTGATCTGGACAGCCTCGCTTCATGGGTCTGCAGTGATCCCATCAGTTCATCAAAGGGATAGGTTGAGAAATCTTTTGACTCTTCAATTGCTGCCACAACATGATCAAATTTTGTTGTTAGGCTTCTCAGCACCTTGGCCACCACGGTTTGCTCTGTGAGGTTGTCTCCATATGCTCGAATTTGGTTGACAACTGTTGTGACTCTTGACAGAAAAATCTGCACTGATTCTTCTGTTTTCATCTGCAGTGTCTCGAAATCTCGACGTAGCCCTTGCAATTTCATGGCAATAACTCGTGAACTTCCTTGAAATGCAGTCTTTAAGGTTGTCCATGCTTCTTTAGCGGTGGTTGCTGCAGTAATCTTTGAGAAATTCGTATCATGCACTGATTGTTGCATAAAAAACAGTGCTCGCGCATCCTTCCTCTGATTTTCTTGCAAATTAGGTCCTTCAGTAGGCACGCCAGTCTCTACTAAATCCCACAAACCATGTGACTTGAACAGGGTTTTCATCTTGATGCTCCAAAATTCGTAATTTTCACCTTTGAACAATGGAATTGCTGGTTGAGTTACATTGACGGTGTTGCCTAGGGTTTCAGCCATTTGTGCCCAATGAATCGACTCGCTCTGATACCAATTTGTTGGAAATTTCTGGAAGAGAAAACTGAGAAGAAGATTTGCAAGGAATAACTTCTACTTTTTCTGCTCAACACAAATTACAAAGTTCTACAGAATTTAAAGTACAACAATTATCTAAAATAACTACCCACTACATAACATGTACTAAAAATAATAACCATACTGAAAAATAACTTGCAACACTCATAGCAGTTTTACACATCACAAAAACTACTTTCTAACCAACTTAATTTCTGCAGATTTTCTAGAACCAATTTCTGAATTAATTCTCAACAGTTCTGCTATGATTGCATGAGACCCATCATTAAACCAATGTCAATTTACTTACCTTATCTTAAAGTTTTACAGCTGAATCATGTAGAGCTCCTTTATGATTTTGCACAAATACTTTTCATGGGCTGCCCCTCTCTTGAAAGGCTGTATCTATGTTTTTGTGCTTTGCATTTTTCTAGCATTTCATCTATGAAGTTGAAGAAGTTGCGTCTTTATGCATGTGATCATCGGTATGAGGAAATACAAATCTCTTGTCCTAATCTTGTCTCTTTGTTCATCACTTGTGGTGAAAAAGATAATTTTTTGGGCATTTCATTGAACGACATGACATCTCTAGTAAATGCCACTGTCAAATTACGTTATTATGATTATAGTGATGAAGTGCCAGTTCTAAACCTTTTTGGTCTTTCAAATGTTACAAATTTAAAGCTTCGTTTGGACTATCCTAAGTTGAAGGTACGTATACTATTTTGTCATCCCTATAAAATAGATATGACACATTTCTTTTTTCCTTATTTGTAGTTATGAGGAACAAAAAAATGATCTGTAACAGAATTACATTTTCTTGCATAACATAGCACATGGCATATTGCCTTACTTTTCGGTAATTAATAAAAATGTCTGGACATGAATTTCCAAGTATGATACTGCTATGTATCTTGGTTATGGTTTCTAGAGAATCTTTTGTTGAAGTTTGTTAACAAATTAAGTTTTACATTATCATTTGATTCTATACAATTTCTAGACAATTTATTTTACCCATCAGAACATGTTTAGGATTGTCCCAATTATTACGATTCAGTTAAATTTTATTTGATTACCAGTAATGCAATTTTTTTCGATTGGTATATCCATTGCGTGCTTCAAATACTGAATAAAGACTGGTACAGGAGTGTAGTGGTATTTTATTCTTTGTCCCAGTTTCTATTATTTTGCTATTGTGACATTGGAGGAAGTATTATTATTGAAGCAACAATTATGGGTGAAACCATACTGGTAACTAATTGACAGTAAAGTAAGAGCATCATCATGTGTTTGATTGCATATCCAAAAAAAAGTGGAACACAATTTTAAAGGACTTCTCTAGTTCAATTCATATAAATTTCTCAAAACATTGAAGCTCATATCACATTGCGTGCCAGAATTAACCGAAGAAATATATATGAGAATCATCACAGAGAAAATTTTGAATTAAATCAATATTATATTAAGAGAAATATAACTGATGCTTTTGTATATTATTTTTTTTAGAAAGGAATAGCTTTCATGCCCCTATTCATGTATTAATTCACAGCTGCTATTCAAAATGAGAGAGAGAGATAGAAAGTCATTTGGCAGTCTCTACTCTATACCATATAAGTTTTGAGGAGAGAGGGCGCTCTTGTTTTTCCTCTCCTAAGTGTAAACAGTAATTAAACTATGGGTCTTAATTTTTTTTTTTCTTTTGTAAGTATTCGCAGTTGAACGAATTCTATGTCGTGCTACATGTGAATGGGAAGAAAAATGAGGTACAGATGGCGTTGTTAAACTTGTCCATTGATGCAGCGTTAACGGTTCGAACTCGTCGATAGACTTCTATAGACCGTAAAACATAAAAATATCTTATTGTTAGTCAAAGAATGAAAGGATGTCATGGATCGAGAGTATTTGACCCGACAAAAATTCATGGCAGTCGTTTAATCAAAGTCTGTGTGAAGTGGGACCCAACAATCACTTGTTTTCTTTTTGAAAGCTTTGCCGTAATTGTGGGGTGCAGATTTTAACAGGTTATGGGAATGGGAACGGGAATATAAATTTTGGACTGTCCGAAATATTATACGTGTGTGCTAATTTTTGCAAAGTCTAAATGATTTTTTTTTTTCTCATGCGCACAATAAACGGCCGAATAGATCCTAAATTTTAATTGGTGCAGCTCGGCAACGGTGAGAGAAAAAAAAATTGGACCATACCGTCCTCTTTCAGATGTGGAAATTAATAAGGTTGAAAACCAGTGATTAAAGGTGAAAATATAGGAAATAAATCATGAAACTAAAAAATCAGTAGATTGTCATTTATTGTCGTTGATATTCAAAAAGCTTTTCAACATTCTTCCATATTTATTTTAAATTCTCAGTTTCAACTTTATTATAATTCAAAATATTGTATCTTTTATTTTTAAATCAGTTTTTTTTTTAAAAACTCTTTTTATTTTTTGTGTACGGAAGTTTTACTTTTATTATATTTTTATAGACAAATTTAATTAAATATGTTGAGTGTAGTTTTGCAAATACAAAATTACATTGATAAAAGTATAATTGCAATAATAAATTTACAGTATTAGTTTTCTATTCAAACAAAATAATTTAATTATTTTATGTATTCTTTTGTTTACTAGATGGATAGATATCAATTAGTCGGCAATTCTATATTAACATGAGGTTGAAAAAACTTGAATTACCCGATTTCAAATACAAAATTCGTGAAGATCTAGTTAATAGTGTTAGACTATTTTACTCAGCTATTATTGTCGTATAAAATACTACTTCTTGATATTATTGAAGTCTCATGCTTTAACACTTTTTATGTTGATATTTAAATGATTTCTAGTTTTTTTTTTCTAGTATTTGTATTTATTTTAGAAAAATAAGGATCAAAATTCTTATTTACTTTATTAATGCAAGATAAGAAAAAGTAAACATATTCAAATTACGTTTACTCTTAGCAACAACAAAAAAGGAAAATATTGTCATAAAGATCGAATGATAAATAAAACTCTTCCACACTGACAATCTACAAGTCAGTTTAGAAACTTCCGTACACAATTATTAAAAAGAAAACAATCTAAAACTGTTTTAGATAAAAAAAAAAAGATAAAATATTTTGAATTACCTTTGTTAATTTTAGAATTTAAGAATTTGAAATAAATCTGGGAGAATGTTAGAAAGCTTTTTGAATGCCAACGAAAATCTCCTTTTAATGAAAATTAATTTATTTGAAATAAATTAATGTTCATTATTTATTTCTTCTATTTTCACTGATTAGTATCTCCTTTTAATCATCATTTTTCACCTTTATAATTTTCTTTTTTGAAAGAGGGCAGTATGGTCCTAAAAAATATTTCTCTCACTGCTGCTCTGTTTGAATTAAAAATTTGATCTGTTAAAATCTGACCTGACCGAGCGATGCATATATCGTCTCTCTAATATTATATGAAATAGCTAGCGCACCACACCATTTTCCTATTAAAAAAAATGTAATTTCAGGTAGAGAGAGATCGCGTAGAGAGAGCTCAGCCGTCAAAAAAACTAGAACCGGATATAAACTAAAAATTTGCGTAGCACTGGAAGGGGAAGGAAATTCAATTATTTGGATCGAATATAAAATAACCGTTGCTAATATATCACTATTAGGATCGGTTAAATACAAATAGCCATTACTAAACTATTAGCATCGGCTCTAACTTGTTAACCGATACCAATAACTAACAATTAGTATCGGCTGTTTATTGAAAGCAGATACTAAAGTGTTTAGAACGGCTATTTATGGAAAGTCGATCTTAACACTTACTATTAAGGTCGGCTATTTAATTTGACCGACACTAATAATATTAGTATCGCATTTTTAAAACGTCCGATACTAATGAGGTAATACTAATTGTACATTTTTTTACTAGTGACGTAACTGTGAGAGGAGCTTGAATTTTGAATAAACACAATTTAAAAAAAAAATCATCTAGCCTACTATGCTACGGCTCTATCTCCAACCACTACGTCTTGTTAATAATTATTATAGATACAAAATAAATGAAAGCGAGAGTCAAATTAAGTTTGTAATAATTTTTTGGCGTGTGTGAATTACATATATATAAAGTCTTATTATATATACAGGTCAAATTAATTTTGTTATAATTTTTTGGTGTTTGTCAATTAGATATATATAAAGTCTTATTATATATATATATATAAATCAAATTAATTTTGTAATAATTTTTTGGTGTGTGTGAACTACGTATATATAAACTCTTATTATATATACACACATCAAAATTTGCTAATAATTTTAAAAAAATTATCACCTATAATTCAAGTTACTATACAATTATATGTTTGATTGCAAAACAATAATAGCTAGAATAGGCGAATCAATAGTAGCTATTGTTTATCTTATTAGAATAGCCAAATCTCAATATCCTTAGGAATAGCCTATTCTAATATAACAAAAAGTTTGAATTCACTATATATTTTAGCTATTATAACTCATAAAAACACCGAATAGGCTATTCTGAATAGTTCCAAAAATAACATATTCTCAATCTAACCAAACATACCCTTACAGTCAGAATGGAAAGAGGCAGAGAGAAAGTGCGCTAAGCTATTCCTATAATTTTTTTTTCAAGTTTTCAATTTTTGCAAAAATTGTTATTATTCTTTCCACCTCATAATTTTTTTTTTTTAGGAAAGAACAATAACCTAATCTCCTCTTTGTCATAAAATTAAATTACATGCCACTTATTCATTCCGTCATTAGTTCCAATTTTATTTTCTGATCGATTTTAGTGCAACTTTTATTTTGCAGGACCAATTGGTACTGAATCAAACTAATTACTCGATGTGAAAAGAATGAGGGACGAACGAAGCTGTAGAAGTCCGGGAAGTCACTAACTTTGTGTTTGTAAGACTAATTTATTTGTTACTATCAAATCATTTTGTTACTCATTTGATTGAACATATATCAAATAATCAGAGTGTCACTGGCATATTTTGAAGTTTCGATCTTTCACATAAAACGTGATTAATATTGCATTAATTAATTATTTTAACCTTAATTGACATTAACATCATGATCAGAGGCGAAGTTACAGTCATGCAAGGGTAGGCAGTTACCTACTCCTAATTTTTTTTTTTTTTTTTTAAACTAGGTTCTTCAATGGGTCTTATCTAGCTCTGAATTTCATTCTGCCTACTTTTGGATTCAATTCGGAGTAGCGATTGTCAGTTTAGACTTCAGCGATGGATATGTGACTCGTTTAATCTAATTAGAGAATAAATGTGTTTTTAAATTTTTGTTCAATTTAGAGTAGCAGATTCTCGCCCCAATTGATACCAACTATTTTGAGAAATTACAAGTAATTATTTTAGTAATTTTAGTACTAATTAGTAATTTAGAAATTAGAATTGATTTGATAGATAGAAATGCAATTTGGTAGGCCGGCAGAGGCAGAAGAGAATTATGGAGAATTCGAATCCAAACTCATTTAGAAAAAAAACTCAAACCTAATTTCTATCTACTTCTGATCCAAATACTGACTACGCCGCGCGCTCATCATGATATGATATAAATTGACGTCATGAGTTATTTACACGGAGCTAATCACCAATTACTTGTACCTGTGCTGCTGACGTCATCTGAGGTTAACATATTCAATTAATTCTCTTCTCAATCTGCTTGTAGAGCTCGATTCATTGGAATACTTGAATTTGTATTCTCAGGTAAGGTACCCCAAAATACATAAACATCAATATGTGATCTGTCCGGTGAGAATGTGATCACATATATATATATGAAAATAAATCATTTGTCTTCACAAATACTGAACCTGTCTCTTACAATTGCTACATATCTTTTTTTTTTATATTTTAATGGAGGATTAAATAAAAACTTTATAACTGTTAAGTTGGTCTTAATAGGAAAGATACTAAATTGGATGAATGTTAGTCTTTAAAATTTATAAGGATACATGTGATATTATAAATTTTGACCGGAGAAATATGTAATTTTGACATTTCTTTAATTTATAATTCTGCCTGTTTTAATCAAATAGCTCATGAATCTCTTTTAGTTTAAAAAAAAAAGTGTTTTCTTTTTTTTATTGTGACTAAGAGGTATGTAATTTTAAAAGTAATTAATACAATTATTTCGTGTTTAACAAATTGAATAAATGCATGACAAATTGTGGTGTTGATAATTATCAGATCGAACTAGTCAAAAGATTCCTATATATATATACACCGTACAACATAAAAATATCTGATTGTTAGTCAAATAATGAAAGAAAGATTGCGGTCATATATAATACTAGGCATTTGACAATACTCCAGCCGGGCAGCCCGTGTCCGGTTCGTCCGTGCCTGCTGTCCGGGGTATCCGTGTCCTAGCTCGGATATAGGTGGGGTAAACGGGTACACGGGTACGGACATAAAACGGGCAGGGTACGCCCTTTCGGGAAAAAACCCGACCGTACTCGGACAGCAGGATCGAATTAAGCCAAGTATATATGTAACATAGGTGTAGGCTCGACCGAGCAAGAATTTGCGGGACATTTCGAGATGTCTGGTCCGTAATTACGCAATACACTCGTCATACACAGGTGCGGAATTCTTGAACTTGTTTGATATTTTATTTTCAGAAATTTAACTGTTTATTCATTTGTCATGTTGAATATCTGATTGATTGCATCAGTAAATCATGTAAATCATATGCATAGCCCAAACAAATTAAACTTGAATTATCGTGAATTGAATGATTTGCATGCTGGTATGGTTGTCAGTTGTGTCGATTTATTATGATCTAATTTTGGTTGAGAGTCACCATGAATTGATGATTGAGAATGTGCATGTGTGCGAATTTACAAAGTTGAGCCGTATAGCTGACTTGGATCCGACGAATTTGTAAAGTTGAGCTGTGATAGCTGACTTTGATCCCAGGATCCTTCTAGAGCTTTAGATGAACGGCCCTCATGGTTTTCCAGTACCGGTTGGGACGAGGGGTGGGTGATTGTATTGATTGTGATTGTGATCGTGGGTGACATGTGTAACGTCTGTGGCTCGGTTGCATTCTCCTACATGTTAATGTGTTTGGACAGTCAATTAACTATTACGACAATTAGAATGATTTCAAAGTGAATTTTATTTATATGATTTGAACCAGACCTTAGAAAACGGTTAAGCCAAGCGATTACAGATGAGTGTCAGATAAAGGGTCCAGCTCGGTGGAACGTCTGTAGGTGTCAGTAACCCTACAGATGAGTGTCAGATAAAGGGTCCAGCTCGAAAGAACATCTGTAGTTGCTACAAACCCTAATAAATGAGTTAAGCCAAACATGTGTGTTTGTTTGTTTGGACTTCATTTTGAAAAATACGTTAACTATGATTCATTTGATTTGATTGTTGTCAAGCATTTGTATTCTTTTATTTATGAATATGTATCTGTTTGAATTGCTATTGTATGAATTTTATTTTTGAATATAGAGTTTGATTGCAAGTCAGATAATCTAAACTATGGCAAATTTCGCACTGAGAATTTATTCTCACCCCCACTCTTCGGGATATTTTACAGGTTCTGATGCGACTGATCTCGGGGAGGCACGCGAGTAGTAGGCCCTTGGTAGTACACCCTTACATGACCTTAGATATTTATATATATATTTTGTCGTATAGCTTTAGGGTAGGCCTTATGGTTAGTATCCGGATGAGATACTTTGATGTATTAAACTCTGACTAGACATTGTACTATGATATTTATAGTTAGAAACTCAATTTTATTATTATTGTATTGTGATTGTATGTGATTGTAAACTGAACCGCCTTATAAGCGTACTCGGAGTAGTATGCTTGCGGTGGGGGACTGTCGCGACCCGTGGTCGCGGGGTGTGACAAATTGTTACATTTATTTTTTTGAATATGTGAGGTAATTAGATTTGTTTTGAATATGTTAGATTTTATTTTTAAAATTAGAATTTATTTTTAATAGGTTAAAAAAATGTGTTAGAATTATTTTTGTGAATATGTGAAGTAATTATATTTGTGTTGAATAGGTTAGATTTATTTTTCAAAATGTTAGATTTATTTTTAATAGGTTAAAAAAATGTATTAGAATTATTTTTGTGAATATGTGAAGTAATTATATTTATTTTGAATAGGTTATATTTTATTTTTGAAATGTTGAATTTATTTTTAATAGGTTAAAAAAATTTGTTAGATTTTTTTTTTAATATGTGAAGTAATTAGATTTGTTTTGAATAGGTTAGATTTTATTTTAGAAATTTGGATTTATTTTTAATAGGTTAAAAAAATGTGTTATAATTATTTTTGTGAATATGTGAAGTAGTTATATTTGTGTTGAATAGGTTAGATTTATTTTTCAAAATGTTGGATTTATTTTTAATAGGTTAAAAAAATGTATTAGAATTATTTTTGTGAATATGTGAAGTAATTATATTTATTTTGAATAGGTTAGATTTTATTTTTGAAATGTTGAATTTATTTTTAATAGGTTAAAAAAATCTAACTTTTTTTAATATGTGAAGTAATTAGATTTGTTTTGAATAGGTTAGATTTTATTTTTGAAATCCGGATTTATTTTTAATAGGTTAAAAAAATGTGTTAGAATTATTTTTGTGAATATGTGAAGTAATTATATTTGTTTTAAATAGGTTAGATTTTATTTTGAAATGTTGGATTTATTTTTAATAGGTTAAAAAATTTTGTTTGATTTATTTTTTTGAATATGTGAGGTAATTAGATTTATTTTGATTAGGTTCGATTTTATTTTTGAAATTCGAATTTATTTTTAATAGGTTAAAAAAATGTGTTAGAATTATTTTTGTGAATATGTGAAGTAATTATATTTGTTTTGAATAGGTTAGATTTATTTTTCAAAATGTTGGATTTATTTTTAGTAGTTCAAACTAATTTGTTAGATTTATTTTTTTGAATATGTGAAGTAATTATATTTGTTTTGAATATGTTAGATTTTTTTTAATTCACATTTATTTTTAATAGGTTAAAAAAATGTGTTAGAATTATTTTTGTGAATATGTGAAGTAATTAGATTTGTTTTGAATTTGTTAGATTTTATTTTTGAAATGTTGGATTTATTTTTAATAGTTTGAAAAAAAATTGTTAGATTTATTTTTGTAAATATGTGAAGTAATTAGATTTGTTTTGAATAGGTTAGATTTTATTTTTGAAATTCGGATTTATTTTTAATTGGGTAAAAAAATGTGTTAGAATTATTTTTGTGAATATGTGAAGTAATTATATTTGTTTTGAATAGGTTAGATTTATTTTTGTGCACATGTTTTTGAGAGACTTGTGTGCTTGAAAGATTGGATTGATGCTGAAGAGCGCATGCAACATGTGCCTCAACATCCATCATCATCTGAAGCCGACACTGAAGAAAGCGGTACCGAGGCACGGCACGAGGCTAATTCGGATTCAGACGGTGCCGAAGAGAGTGAACAATGGTATATGAATCCAATTACTAGATAGGTAGTGTCGGTATAAATTTCTAATCTCTTTTAATATTTTTGGTTATTTTTAAAATTATAAATTTCTAAACAATTCAATTAGTTTTTAAATTATTCATTTTAAAGAAGAATTACTAACAAAAAAAAATTTAGAACTCCGCCTATGTTATTTTACATAGCCGGTCCCAAGTCCGGAATAAAGGAGGATGATAACTTTTATTTTTTAATCTATTGTTTTAAAATAATTCATAATTATTTTTAAAGTAATTGATTTTAACAAAATTTTATTTTTATTTTATTGTTTTAAAGTTTCTGATTTAATTATATTTTTTATTTATATTTAATTTAACCTATTAAAAATAAATGAACGTTTAGAAACTATATTATCAATTTAAAATGAACGTTTAGAAAATATATTATTAATTTAAAATGTAAACTAAAAATTTCTAGATATAAATAAATTATGAAACTATATAATTAGAATGAGAATTTGAAAATAAAATAAAATAATTCGTGTAAAGAAATAAATAAATACATTTCTACTTAGCCGAATAAATATACAAATTTTCGCATGAATAATTTTTATATATAAGTTACAAATTTTATTTATTTATATACACTATTTAATTTTGAACTATTCTGATTTTAAAAGTCGAATTATAAACACGTAATAATATTCGTACAACACCATAAAAAAAACAGAAAAAAAAAAAAACGGACCTGTCCGGACTGCACCTACCCGGACCGCCCTGCCCCTTAAGGGTACGACGGGCAGTGTCACACCCCGCGACCCCACGAGGCGCGACAGGTGCTTCCTGCCGTAGACATACGGTTGCCCGTATGCCTACAAGGCAATTACGATATAATAGAAAGTAAAACACAATCAAACAACACAACAAATAACTAAGAAAAACAGTTCACAAATCCCAACTGGTCAGGTAATATCATACAAAATCCGTATCTCGATGGATACGTATCACCAAATGACATAGAGAACACATATATATATACAATCAAAACATAAATCTATACATGTCTCTAGTCACAATACCAGACAACTAAGCAGCGGTGAAACTAGGCCTACCGACCTCGTGTCTCTCTCGGATCCGCCGAACCGGAACCTGAAAAATTAACCCAAAAGAGGGGGTGAGAATTGAATTCTCAGTGCGATAAATTGCCACATTCGTTCCTGGACTTGCAATCACAGATTATATTCAAAAATAAAACACAAATAAAGCTCAGATCAGTTTATAATCATATATAAACATGAATGCACAAACCCGACAACATTTATCCAAATGAAATCACAATTCAGGAATTTCCAAGATGAAATTCAAGCACACAATATTTGGTTTAACTCGATTTCAGAATATCTGGTAGTAACTACAGATGTTCCACCAAACTGGACCCCAATTCGTTCCCACTCATCTGTAGGGTTACAGACACCTACAGACGGCTATGCCAGGTAAAACCTTTTCTCATGACACTCATCTGTAATTACAGGCTTAACTGTTTAATTAAAAGTCTGGTTCTAATTCATATCCGGAAAATCCATATAAATCCAATTGATCATCCAAACGCAATACCCCCTGGGTAATGCCTCCGATACACAGTCACCCATAATCAAAATCATAATACAAAGTCACTTACCCCTCGTCCCAACCGGTACTGGGAACTGCCGAGGGCCAGACGATCTAAAGCTTTAGAATACTGGGCGTCACAGTCCATGCATAGACTTGACAAATCCGGATTCACCCCCTGGGTGACGTCATCACGGTGGATGACAATAATACCATATCCACCAACCGATGGTGATATAAAGCACGGTGACTTTAATTCCAAAATCAGATCATTCAGATCAACACAAATAATAACCATACCAGCATGCAAATCAATCAGATAAAACAATTCAAGTTTCACTTTATTTGGGCAATGCAATGCATATGAATCAAAACACAGTTTAATTTCTGAATATAAAATATCAAACAAGTCCAGAAACCCCGCACCTGAGTAATAGCACGCTCGACTAAGGCTCAGGCGTCTCGAACGACCCAGAAATCCTTTGCCTCGTATGATTACCACCTATTTTACACGTTAAATTCGATTAACGCGTTCGATTAATATCCGATAGGTTTAACCAAATAACAAGAATCGAAGGTTTTAACGAAGTTATAACTCGATTAATTCCAACAATTTCCAGAGTTTCACATGAAACTATCACAATTCCTTTCCATTACGACCCAACCCAAAAACCCTAGTTCAATTCCAAATTCCATAAAAAAATCAATTCGATTATCGAGTTATAACGTTTCAAATCAAATTCGAATTCGAATTTCACCAAAAATATAACCAATCAAATGAATTAGGGTTTCCAAGAGAAAAGGAAAACAAATCAGATCAATTATCACAAATTAACAACTAATCGAGCTAGAACTCGATTACTGAAACCCTAATTACGAATTTTAACCGAAATCATGACAAATCGAATAAATCGAATAATTTAGGGTTTTTCAAGAAATTATAAGGGAGAAAAAGATACCAAATTGAAGCTTTATAATCGATCAAGGATCGTCAATTCAGCTCGAATCTCGATTTTTCCGGTCAGTTCGATCAGTTTTCGCGCTCAATTTCTCTCTCTCTCTCTCTTTCCCTTTTTGCTTCGGCTAAACCTAGCCTTCACGAAATATTTAGTTCCATTCGGTGGAAATGAAATGAGAAGAAGAGTTTTTGTTTTAATAATTGGAATTTTGCACATATACCCCTCCATTTCTTTAATATTACCAAACTTTAAAATGTGTGTTACAAATAGGCCCTTATGTAAAATTTTATTTATTAAAAAGAGGAAAAGAAAGAGAGAAATCCATTTTGCGAATAAGTCCCTCAAAAATGGCAAAAATAGCAAAAATACACACCAGTGCGGATTCACTCATCCGCACTGCGGATCCATCAAGCCGCATTTACGGCGCAGAAAAAGTCCGAGCCTAGTGCGGACGCACTGAGGCTAGTGCGGATGATACCATCCGCATTCAGGACTTGGCGAAAAATTCAGAAGAATACAGAACTCACCCGCAGTGCGGGTTCCCATCCGCACCACCATCCGCACCCAGAGAAATTGCAGAAATTCGTTAAGGAAATTGTCCCAATGCGGGTGAAGCCACCCGCAGTGCGGGTCATCCATCCGCACTGGACCGTTTTTCTATATATACAATTCAATTCTTAACGCCGTAACTCAATCAGTCAGTATAAAATATTTATTATAAAATTCATAATGTCACATTTCTCCCCCCCTTAAAATAAAGTTCAGTCCGCTGAACTTGATTTCGTACCTTAATTGTCGAATAACTCCGGATACTTTTCTCGGATGCTCTCTTCGAGCTCCCACGTCGCTTCCTTATCGGAATGGCGTCCCCATTTTATCAACACGAGCCGAATCACTTTGCTTCGTAGCCGTTGCTCTTTTCGATCCAATATCTGCATTGGTTCTTCTTGATATGTCAGATCATCTTGTACGTGTAAACCCGAGTGATCAATACAATGCGACGGATCTCGCACATATCTGCGTAACTGTGATACATGGAATACCGGATGAACCCGGTCCAGCGCTGGTGGTAGTGCAAGCTCGTATGCAACCGGTCCAACTCGTCGCAAAATCTGGAACGGCCCAATATATCGGGGACTTAGCTTGCCCGAAACACCAAATCGATGCACGCCTCTGACAGGCGAAACTCGAAGCCATACGTGATCACTTTCTTGAAATTCCAACGGTTTTCGGTGAACATCCGCATATTTCTTTTGCCTTTCTTGAGCCGACTTGAGCCGACTCAGAACCATCTTCGTTTTCTCAGCAATTTCTTCTAACATTTGCGGCCCTGTAGGTGGATAGGTACCCGCTGGTCTCCACCACAATGGAGTACGGCACTGCTGTCCTGTCAGCGCCTCTTGCGGTGACATACCAATGCTCGAATGATAACTGTTGTTATACGCAAACTCCACCAGATACAAATGATCAACCCACGAACCTTGTAAACTTAGCGCGCAGGAGCGCAACATGTCTTCCAGCGTCTGAATGGTGCGCTCAGATTGACCGTCAGTCTGTGGATGGTGTGCAGTGCTGAATCTCAACTTGGTACCCATTGTTTCTTGAAAACTTTCCCAGAAATGAGAAGTGAACCGAGGATCTCGGTCAGAGATAATATTACGCGAGCAACCATGGTACTTAAACTGATATTTCAGGAACAATTATGCCAATTCTGGCCCAGATGTCTCAATTCGAAGCGGAATGAAATGCGCTATCTTCGTTAATCGATCCACAATCACCCAAACTGTATTATACCTTCCGACAGTTCTCGGAAATCCACTTACGAAATCCATTGTGATTGATTCAAACTTCCTTGTAGGTATTTCCAGCGGTCTTAGCAATCCTGCTTTTCTCTGCCGATCCGCTTTAACCTGCTGACATATTTGACACTTTTCAACGTACCTTTGTACTTCCTTTTTCATCTTTGGCCACCAAAAATACTTCTTTAGATCTTGATACATTTTTACCTCTCCCGGATGGATAGCGTATCCCGAATTGTGCGCCTCTGACAAAATCAGATCTTTCAGCTCCGAATTACTTGGTACACAAATGCGATCGTGAAACCGCAAGATGCCATCTCCTTGAACTTGAAACTGTGAATCTGCGTTTGACTCATAGTGCAGTTTGAATTTCTGACATCTCGGATCATTCTGTTGCGCTGCACGAATCTGCTCGTGTAATTCCGATCGGATTTCAACCGCTGCTAGCACAACCGATGCAATTGCAGTTGCGCTAGTCCCAACCTCACTTCTATTACATTCAGATGCAACTTCCAACGCTAATTCGCGTGACGCGCCAACATGTATTTCCATTCTGCGCATTTCCTCGAGAAGATGTGTTTCACTTGTAATCACCGACGCCAGGTTTACCTGACTCTTTCTACTCAACGCATCTGCTACACTGTTCGCTTTTCCTGCATGATACTGGATATCCAAGTCATAATCTTTCATCAATTCTAACCACCGTCTTTGTCTCAAATTTAACTCCTTTTGCGTAAAGATGTATTTCAGACTTTGATGATCAGTGTAGATTCGGCATTTCACGCCATACAAGTAATGCCGCCAAATCTTCAGCGCAAATATCACCGCCGCTAACTCCAAATCATGTGTCGGGTAGTTTTGCTCGTGTGGTCGCAATTGCCGAGATGCGTAGGCAATTACATGATCATCTTGCATCAATACGCAACCCAAACCCAATCGAGATGCATCGGTGTAAACCGTGTACTCTTTATCAACAGTCGGCATAGCAAGGACTGGCGCGGATACCAGCCGACTCTTCAATTCCTCGAAACTTTTATCCTGCGCGGTACCCCAATCAAATTTCACGCCTTTATGCAACAATTTTGTAAGTGGCGCAGCTAACCGCGAAAACCCGAGTACAAATCTCCTGTAGTACCCGGCTAACCCCAGAAAGCTGCGAATTTCAGTAACTGTCTCCGGCCTTTTCCAATCTATCACAGCCCGAATCTTTTCGGAATCCACTGCTAACCCTTTTCCAGAAACCACATGCCCCAAAAATGCAACTTCCTCCAACCAAAATTCACATTTCGACAACTTTGCGAATAACTGATGTTCGCGCAATCTTTGCAACACAATTCTAAGATGTACCTCATGTTCTTCTCGCGAGCGCGAATACACCAGTATATCATCAATGAACACCACAACTGTAGAATCCAACAGATCGTGAAACACACGGTGCATCAAGTCCATGAACGCTGCCGGTGTGTTCGTCAGCCCAAACGGCATAACCAGGTATTCATAATGCCCGTACCTTGTACGGAACGCTGTCTTATCCACATCACTCGGCCGTATTCTCAGCTGGTGATACCCTGTTCTCAGATCAATCTTTGAATATATTGAGGATCCCTGCAACTGATCAAACAGATCGTCAATCCGAGGTAACGGATATTTATTTTTCACAGTTACCTTGTTCAGCTCTCGGTAATCAATGCATAACCGCAATGTTCCATCTTTCTTCTTGACAAACAACACTGGCGCGCCCCATGGCGACGTGCTAGGTCTGATAAATCCACTCTCCAACATATCTTCCAACTGTGCCTTGAGTTCTTTCAGTTCTGCCGGTGCCATTCGATACGGCGCCTTTGAAATCGGTGTTGTGCCCGGTACCAGTTCGATACCGAACTCCACTTCTCGCTCTGGTGGCAACTCTACAATCTCTTCCGGAAATACATCCACAAATTCTGAAACCACCGGAATGGTGCTGATCTCGGGAATTTCCGCAGGCACATAAACCACGGCCGCCAAATAAGCATCACACCCTGATTCTAATAGATGTTTCATCTCTACAGCCGAAATACACGGTGTTAGTTTCCCAATTTCTCTATCTGCTCTGCATGATCCATCATAGATTGCAACTCCGTAGCAGTCGGAGTATCAACAATCATCGAGATATTTCCATCTAAATCATCCAAGTAATGCCTGTGATACCTTGCCGCGTCATTCTGAATATCTGATGCATACCGCAACAATGCCAGAAACTCACTATTGTACTCCCCCACCGGACGCCCATCTTGCCTCAATTCCAGAAACTTCATCCGCAGCGCTTCACGTTGAATATTGCTCAGAAACCTCCGGTTGAACTGCTGCTCAAACCATTCCCACGGAATTCTCGCTTTTTCCCCGACATAATTGCGTCGGGCCCCGTCCCACCAGAACCTCGCGTCACCCTCCAATTGCTGCTCAGTTACCTCTACTTTGTCATCCTCAGGTGCGCGGCATAAATTCATCTTTGCATTTATCTGCGCCAGCCATTCCTCGGCTGCCGCATACCCACCGGTTCCATCATACCGCGGCGGATTCAAGCGCAGAAACGAATCATACAGCTTTCTGAACTCTTCAGGTGCACCACCGCGAGCCACCGGTGCTGCATCCCGCATCTCTGCTTGGCGACCTCTCTCGTAGGCCGCAATCAGCCGGTCATCTATGTCCCGGTCTCTACCTGGCGCTCCTCCAACGCCACCAGCTCCCTCAGCACCAGCTGGACCAGCTCCAGCCTGATCCACAGCCGGCTCGATAATCAATTCCTGATTCCTCCGAGGTCTGCCTCTACCTCGGTGTGGTGTTTCCATTTTCTGAATAAACAAAGTTAGTTTATAATATTCGATATTTCTTATTTATCATACGAAATTCGTATAGTCGCGACGACCCCATTGATACGTATACCACTCTCGTATCCAAACAAGTCTGGTTCAGGTTCTAAACCATGCTCTGATACCACCAAAGAAAGACCTGTCACACCCCGCGGCCCCACGAGGCGCGACAGGTGCTTCCTGCCGTAGACATACGGTTGCCCGTATGCCTACAAGGCAATTACGATATAATAGAAAGTAAAACACAATCAAACAACACAACAAATAACTAAGAAAAACAGTTCACAAATCCCAACTGGTCAGGTAATATCATACAAAATCCGTATCTCGATGGATACGTATCACCAAATGACATAGAGAACACATATATATATACAATCAAAACATAAATCTATACATGTCTCTAGTCACAATACCAGACAACTAAGCAGCGGTGAAACCAGGCCTACCGACCTCGTGTCTCTCTCGGATCCGCCGAACCGGAACCTAAAAAATTAACCCAAAAGAGGGGGTGAGAATTGAATTCTCAGTGCGATAAATTGCCACATTCGTTCCTGGACTTGCAATCACAGATTATATTCAAAAATAAAACACAAATAAAGCTCAGATCAGTTTATAATCATATATAAACATGAATGCACAAACCCGACAACATTTATCCAAATGAAATCATAATTCAGGAATTGCCAAGATGAAATTCAAGCACACAATATTTGGTTTAACTCGATTTCAGAATATCTGGTAGTAACTACAGATGTTCCACCAAACTGGACCCCAATTCGTTCCCACTCATCTGTAGGGTTACAGACACCTACAGACGGCTATGCCAGGTAAAACCTTTTCTCATGACACTCATCTGTAATTACAGGCTTAACTGTTTAATTAAAAGTCTGGTTCTAATTCATATCCGGAAAATCCATATAAATCCAATTGATCATCCAAACGCAATACCCCCTGGGTAATGCCTCCGATACACAGTCACCCATAATCAAAATCATAATACAAAGTCACTTACCCCTCGTCCCAACCGGTACTGGGAACTGCCGAGGGCCAGACGATCTAAAGCTTTAGAATACTGGGCGTCACAGTCCATGCATAGACTTGACAAATCCGGATTCACCCCCTGGGTGACGTCATCACGGTGGATGACAATAATACCATATCCACCAACCGATGGTGATATAAAGCACGGTGACTTTAATTCCAAAATCAGATCATTCAGATCAACACAAATAATAACCATACCAGCATGCAAATCAATCAGATAAAACAATTCAAGTTTCACTTTATTTGGGCAATGCAATGCATATGAATCAAAACACAGTTTAATTTCTGAATATAAAATATCAAACAAGTCCAGAAACCCCGCACCTGAGTAATAGCACGCTCGACTAAGGCTCAGGCGTCTCGAACGACCCAGAAATCCTTTGCCTCGTATGATTACCACCTATTTTACACGTTAAATTCGATTAACGCGTTCGATTAATATCCGATAGGTTTAACCAAATAACAAGAATCGAAGGTTTTAACGAAGTTATAACTCGATTAATTCCAACAATTTCCAGAGTTTCACATGAAACTATCACAATTCCTTTCCATTACGACCCAACCCAAAAACCCTAGTTCAATTCCAAATTCCATAAAAAAATCAATTCGATTATCGAGTTATAACGTTTCAAATCAAATTCGAATTCGAATTTCACCAAAAATATAACCAATCAAATGAATTAGGGTTTCCAAGAGAAAAGGAAAACAAATCAGATCAATTATCACAAATTAACAACTAATCGAGCTAGAACTCGATTACTGAAACCCTAATTATGAATTTTAACCGAAATCATGACAAATCGAATAAATCGAATAATTTAGGGTTTTTCAAGAAATTATAAGGGAGAAAAAGATACCAAATTGAAGCTTTATAATCAATCAAGGATCGTCAATTCAGCTCGAATCTCGATTTTTCCGGTCAGTTCGATCAGTTTCCGCGCTCAATTTTTCTCTCTCTCTCTTTCCCTTTTTGCTTCGGCTAAACCTAGCCTTCACGAAATATTTAGTTCCATTCGGTGGAAATGAAATGAGAAGAAGGTTTTTGTTTTAATAATTGGAATTTTGCACATATACCCCTCCATTTCTTTAATATTACCAAACTTTAAAATGTGTGTTACAAATAGGCCCTTGTGTAAAATTTTATTTATTAAAAAGAGGAAAAGAAAGAGAGAAATCCATTTTGCGAATAAGTCCCTCAAAAATGGCAAAAATAGCAAAAATACACACCAGTGCGGATTCACTCATCCGCACTGCGGATCCATCCAGCCGCATTTACGGCGCAGAAAAAGTCCGAACCTAGTGCGGACGCACTGAGGCTAGTGCGGATGATACCATCCGCATTCAGGACTTGGCGAAAAATTCAGAAGAATACAGAACTCACCCGCAGTGCGGGTTCCCATCCGCACCACCATCCGCACCCAGAGAAATTGCAGAAATTCGTTAAGGAAATTGTCCCAATGCAGGTGAAGCCACCCGCAGTGCGGGTCATCCATCCGCACTGGACCGTTTTTCTATATATACAATTCAATTCTTAACGCCGTAACTCAATCAGTCAGTATAAAATATTTATTATAAAATTCATAATGTCACAGGAAGGGTACTGTTTTCAAAAAAAAAATCCGTAATACCCGACCCATGGTATCCGTCTACCCGTGATACCCGTACCCGATCCCTACTCGTGCCCGATCCCGAATATGCCCGGCCTGCCCTGCCCCTACCCGAGAGCAGACCCCTATTATAACATGTACAGTTGTTGCGGTCATATATCGAGAATATTTGTCCACTTAAAAAATTAATGGCGGTCGTTTAGTCATTAGTCTATGTCAAGTAGGACCCAACAACCACTTCTTGTTAATAAATTGAGAAAGAGAAAAAGAGAGTCCAATTAATTATGTAATATTTTTTTGATGTGTGTGAATTATATATATATATATATAAAGTGTATTTGGATTCGTATCAGAAAATTATATACGGATATTTGATATTTGAAAATAATTTTGAATTTTAATTTAATAGGTATCCGAATATGTACATATATATCATATAATCTAATATGAGTAGAACTAGGGTGTTCTTAAACTCACCAAAGTATTTGGTGAGCTTAACTTCAAAACTCATTAAATCGGTTTCAAATAACAAATCCGAACAGTTGGAACCCGCCTACCTTATGAGTAATGCGTCTACATGTGAAAATTTTAAACATTCGAATTAATTTAGTATAAAGTTAATCGGTCAAAATTAGAAGGTTAATAAATTAATTTTAGTTCATTCATTTTTTTAACGTTTTTTGACCTATTTTTGCTATCCTTAGCATGAAATCCAATGTAATTTGCAAATTCTACCCTATTTTTGCTATCCTTGAGTAATAAATTTTTATTTCTTTTGAGAAAGTAGCACCAGCAACTGCTTTCTTTTGAAAAAGTACACTTAGAAACAACCACCTACAGTATCCTTCGGAGAA
Source organism: Carex sylvatica (assembly GCA_964058845.1). Taxonomy (NCBI): domain Eukaryota; kingdom Viridiplantae; phylum Streptophyta; class Magnoliopsida; order Poales; family Cyperaceae; genus Carex; species Carex sylvatica. The sequence continues at coordinate 32,007 of CAXKVR010000267.1, forward strand.
TAAAGAACAAAACCACTGTAACCCCCACTGGTACCTAATCTCATCAAGATACCAGCACATCCTCTCTGAACTACGACACTGGTATCAACTCAATACCAGTCTATTCCCTTTTATTACAAGGTTAGCAAAACATCAAAACACAAATTCATCTAATTAACCAGTGCTTTATTTTTCTCCTACGAAAAGTGATTTGTTTCAAAGTTTCAATGCACTGGCACCTAAAGTAATTCTGTTGGTTGAAATAAACAGTGCTGATGGATAGGCTCTCCTGATACACAAATGATTATTTTGGTGCCAAACCTCATGCTAAGAACTTGAGACTACTTTAAGGAAAAGAAAAACATGGAGACATGGACCAATCCCTTGCCACCCCACCCCTATCCCCAGGAGAGACCAATTCCTTCCATAAACAAATCCAAACAATCTAAAATCTAGCTGTCTGTAACATCCCAATTTTTTGAATATATAAAAATTTATTAGACTATAAATAAATTTTGTTTGAAAGTAGCAATATAGATTTGAAGTATATTTATAAATAGGGAAATTTTCTGATGTATCCATCTAAAATTTTAAAATAGCCAATATCCTCATAAAAATTTAACATCCTTACTTCTATCCCCATTTAATTATTTAAAAAACTGCACTGACCAAAATGTCCTTAATTTTTAACTGGAGCGTCCATTACTTCACGAGACTCTTCTTCCTCGTGAAAACAAGTCAATTTGATATCTTGGCATCTTGCCAGAAAGGCAGAAACACTATCGATCAATCCTTTTATAAGAATTTGCAAACCAAATATTTCCTACTTCTCATTCCTCTCTACTGCTTAGTCTCTCTCTCTTTCTGTCTCGAGCGGCATCTCCATTTTCTCTACTTGTCTCTCTCTTTATCTTCCATGTAAAGTATATTCAATAAAATTTTGAAGGAAAAACAACTGTGATCTCAATCCTGTAAACATAATTTTGAAATTATAGATTTATTTCGAAACATCTAGTCTTTACTAGCTCAATTTATCCACAATTTATTATTAGCACTAACTGTATGACGACATGGATGCACTATTAAGAATGCGGACCAATGCCCAAGAAATTATCAGACCTTGACTCCTTTTGGTTAATTGCTAAAAGTAATTATTTTTATCAATATATAGGAAGTTGAAGTTTTCTATTTATTTTTTTAAATTACCAGTATCTTTTTAGCAAAGCGGTTCTTGCACAATTCTTATTTGTTTTGTTAATTTTCTTTTCAAAGAGAACTTGTGAAACATCATGGAGATAATGGCCTCTAAAGATGTGCTGAGTGGATGATTTTAGAAAGTACGTCATGCTCGATATTCTCTAGTCTTCTTGATCATCTAACTTTTTAGTTATCTTATCCAGTGCGTTAATATTTTCTGGAGTCATACTAGCAACAGATATAACAATTATTTTTGATATAGAGGAAATAGAGCCTCAGTTGGGTATTTCTCCAAGGAGTTCATGCAGGCACTTCTCCAAAAGAAGTCCGTACAGGCACTTCTCCAAGGAAGAAAAAGGGTCAGAGAGCCAAATGTCTGTTAAACTGAAGGCTTAGAAGTGGTGAAAGATTAAATTAAACCAAATCGAGTTTGATTCATCTGTTCAAATGACTGAATCGGTAAAGGAAGCTGGCCCTACAAAGAGGTGGAGAAAGATGACCATTATTACGTTTAGAGAAGCACCGCAAAGTGATAAAAATGCCATGACGCACTTGATTAATGGGTCTGAAACGGTTGCAATCTGGCAAGACTAAGGTGTCTCCAAGATATCAAATTGACTTGTTTTCACGGGGAAGAAGAAGACGCTCCAGTTAAAAATTAAGGGCATTTTGGTCAGTGCAGTTTTTAAAATAATTAAATGGGGATAGAAGTAAGGATGTTAAATTTTTATGGGAATATTGGCTATTATAATCTTTTTATGGGGATATTGGCTATTTCAAAAGTTTAGATGAGTACACCAGAAATTTTCCCTTATAAATATTTGAATTTTAACAATATGAATAAATACACTAGATATATATAGGAAAACTTAAATTAGAAGGTATTTTATTGTAAATTATCTAATTGTATGGTCATACAAGTGATTATATAGATTTTCTATTGGTCTTGAAATATTTTTATAATTATTTAAATACATGTTGCATAAAATTTTGGTATTTTATTAACCAAGTTGAACACGTTTAATAATAGAGGGCTTAGTGTAAATAAGCTCACCATTTAATATGAAAGAAAATTTAAATAATTTCTTATTAAATTACTTGCAAGAGGAGACACATTTCATCTTAATTTGATATTCCATCTAACTTCTCTAATTAAAACTATTTGCATGAGGGCAGGGGTGGAAGGTAGTAGAGTACAAGGGTGGCTAAGTAAACTCCATGATTTTTATAATTTGTTATTATATACATAGAAATTTTACTATTTTTTTTAATTTATATACCTCTATGATAACACAATAAATTTAAATGGCTTATATATAAAATAACATGTCTTTTGGATTTCTAACTTATCAGACTTGACAACATAAAAAAAGTAAATAAAATCATCTTTGACCTGAAAAGTTGTTGAAATATAGAAATGTAAAAAGGATAATAGGAAAAGAATGAATTCATATCCTCTGAGGTAACATAATATTTATGTTTGGATCACAGCCGTCCGATTGGAATCCAGACCAAATCGGTTTTAAGTAGAGCGCACGAAGCCGCTTTAATTTATAGTCGTATAGACTCTGATATGACGCTCTAGATCTAAACATAAAAATTGTGTTACCTTAGGTGATATGAATTCGAAAAGAATAGAAGTCGACCACCACGATTACTAAAAAAATAAATAGAAGTTATTGAAATTTTAAAAGGCATAGCCATTAGCTAGAATAGAAGTTACTAGAAAGCAAAAAAGAAAAGCGATTAAAAAGCAATAAATTTTTTCTAAAAGTAGAAAATTTTAAATAAAAATAAAATAAAATTAGTTCTCTCATATTGACAGTTTTTTCATATATTTTGATGCATCTATCTCTGTTTCTTCCCTATTAACTTAATTAATTAATCTTTTCTCAGAGCCATAAGAGTCAATCTAACGTTTGTCTAAATAATAAAGAACAAACAACGTGCTTCATTACTATTTCTTATGTATAATATATCAAATTTACTTTTTCTTTAATTACTTAATTTCTCACCCCTTTTTCCTTTTTTTGTTTGCAGAAAAGAAAAAAATTATAAGTATTGGATTAATTTTTTAATATTTTAGAGTTTTATTTAATTACCTAGCCACATTATTTAACTTATCAGTTGTCACTAATTGATTTATGATAAAGGTTAATTTTAATATTTTACTATCATATTAAATTGCTAATATTATTTTTTTTTGTATTTGCGGATATATGTTAATTTTTTTATTTCTTTTCATAAAAATTTAAATTATGTCAAAAACTATTATTGTACGGAATAATAGAAGTGATTTTTTTTTGCATAATTTGTACACAAATAAATTTATATCTAAGAGAAAGATTACATGCTTGTTTATATCGAGAAAAAAATAGCTAATAAGATTAGCTCAAATGATATTATTTTAGAATTTGATGTTTTAGCAAATTATAGGTCTAAATTTAATGATAAAAGAAAAAAATATGAATATAAATATGTTAATTTTTATTTTGATAAACATGTTATTTATCGTAACTTTTATAAAATTAAATAGTGATTTTTGATTTAATATGAATTAAAATATGACTTGGTTTTGAGCAAAAGTGTCACACCATGACAATAGGGCCGATAACCCGCCGCACTGTCAGCGCAAGGTGATTTTTCTATAATGCACAGTCTTATAAATATATACATACACTACTAATGACATAGACAAGGAGCCATGATACCTGTAAAAACTTGGTGGCATGTCCCGCAGTCTTTTAGTTCAACATCTCATTTTTCGTGTCTTGAGCTTTGTACCTGAAATTCACAAAGTAAAACGATGAGAGATTGAAAATCTCTCAGTGCGGTATTCAGTTCCAATCGAGTTATTCTTAGATCCGACCAACTGAAACTAAAACAGCACCGAACACCAAAATATACACTATAATAATATAAGATTCTAATAAACTATCTTCAAGCTATAATTAATCAACGCAAATAAGAACTTTATAAAATTCTCAAGTACGATAACAAAATACCATGAGAAACAATCTAAAAGACATACAATCAAACATAAATATTATGTTCATAATATGCAATATTCATGTGCAATAGACTTAAAAGTTCAATCCAATTTACTTGTGCAACCTTATTGTTTAATCATGCTTTATTCACAATTACTCATCTCAAGTGTTTTCACCTAAACTTATGCATTTATCTCAAACCTTTAACATAACATTAGATAAAAAAAAATGCAATCCTTATGTATCATGTCAAATATGTAAATATTCAGTATAGAATAAAATTGACGTAACTATTTTGGTATTTAAAATATTGCGGTCATGCGCTACAAGTACAGCGCCTACATGACTCCAGTCATGCACTACAAGTTCAGCGCCTACATGACCGTCAAGATTCAGGTGTGAGGTTCAACCATTTTGGTATTAACAATACTCAGTCATATGCTACAAGTACAGTGCCTACATGACCCCGGTCATGCGCTACAAGTTCAGTGCCTACATGACCGTCAAGATTCATACAAGATTCTGATCATGCGCTACCACGAATATGGTACCTACACAATTTCTGTTATAGCCATAACTTGAAATTATGTGCTTACTCCGAATAGAACGCCTACATGACTAAAGTTATACGCTATAAGTTCAGCGCCTACATAACCGAGTCATGCGCTAACACGAATATGGAACCTATAAAATTTATGTTATGCACTACAAATTCAACGCCTATATAACAGAAATTACACGCTTATTGATACGTGTGAAGGGTACGCTAAAAAGTTTTTGTACAATAAGATGTACCTTTTAAACCTTAAACACTTTTGAGTCAAATTGCAAGTGCACAATTCTATCAAAGTAGTATTTTAGGTATCGATCCACAGGGAGTATGAAAAATACTTAGTTTTAAACTCTAAACAATTAATTTCAGAAAATAATAATAAAGTAAAGTGCAATAAAGTAGAATAAGGGGGGGTTTGTTTAAGTAATCCTAAAGTTGGGTTCAATATCCTAAAAGAGAAATTTTAAACAATAAAAAAGTAATCGGTTTGCTTTCAAGATTTAAAAATCTAGGGGTCTTTGGTCTACAATCCCTTGCTAACTCTATTCATTCGGTATTTGTTTAAATTCATGTATGATTTGACGAGGTTTCTAACTTAATATATTATTAAGGGTCACTTTCGTAAATTAATAACGTGCCTAGGTAATTCGGACTTCTCGATTAGGTTCCTCACCCTAGCTACCTAGACCATAAGCTCTTGTTAGTCTCTCATCTCCTCAAATATTGGTACTTCTCAGTTAAGTTCATGACACCAATATCCGATTTGATTTGAGATGTCCTAATTAGGATTTGACTTCACGGTTAGGTTCTTCACCAAGTCTCTAACCTTAATTTCTATAGTTCCGACTTAGATTAAATTGGTTACAATCTTAATCTAAACCTAGGGTATTTGCATTCATAGTTTGGTACTATCATATTGATCACGATCAATTTTGGTTCTTTCGAAACCAAAACGGGATACTACAATTCAAGTACTAACTATGTAATTAACACAAATGATAAATCACAGAAATTAACAATCAAATCCCATAAAACAATCATAATAAAAACAAATAACCGAATAAAATAGAATTAAACAAGTTCATGCATATTGACCTAAACCCCTAGAGAGAGAACTACTCCCTCTTGGAGAGATCCATTACAAAAATTGGCAAAGTAAGAAGAAATGAAATAAAAGAAATGATTACACCCTTTGACAAATCAAAGACCTCTATCTTGCCGAATCTTGCTCAGAAAATCCTTCTTCTCCTTGCTTGAAAGCTTTCCTTACTCCAGAATTTATCGCTAAGTGTGTGTGTAAAGAGAGAGAATGAGATTGAAGATGGTGGTGTGAGATGTAAATTAACCCCTCCTTTTATAACCTCCCCGGCTATGCTCAATGAAGAGGCATAGTTATGATGTGAGTGGGGTTAGTGGAGTAGTGGGTGCTCTTTTTACATTGCTTGCCAGACAAGTATGTGTAATTTTGGCTCTTAAAATGCGTTCCTGGTGCGCTAAATATAGAAACCGTGCTATTTTTGGCTGACTGCGGATGGAGTGCATCCGCACTGCGTGTGGCCTCACCCGCACTAGGTTTAAGTTTCCTTATTTAACTTCCTGAACTTCTGAAAATTTCTCTGGGTGCGGGTGGCACTGCGGATGGATGACCCGCACTGCAGGTGGGTTCTGTGCTTTTCTGAAGTCGCTGAAATCGATTAAGTGTTGAGTGCGGCTGGGCTCATCCGCACTGCGTGTGGTCCACCCGCACTGGATCCCAAATTTCATTTTTATTTTCTGAAGTTGTAGATCCTCTCGTTGGCTTTCCGAAAAGTGGTCATATGTCCAAAACGGAGTTACGAGTCAAAAGTTGTGGCCGTTTTAAGTTCATACTTCATTTTTGCAGTTCTGCTACAGTGCGTCCGCACTGGGCTCGGACTTTTTCTGTTCGACCAGAGTGCAGCTGCATCGATATCCGTGCATCCGCACGAATCTTGATGAATAGCTTATTATACCTTTTTAAAATTGGCGCGCGTCCAGAAATCAATCTAAGTATTCATTACGACCATATCGTAAACCGTGCGTCCGCATTGGACATTTTTCTTTGTTTTTCTTCATTTTTCTTTGTTTCCTGCAAATTAAAATTAAACAAATGCAGTAACTTGATTCTAGGTGTATTCTATTCTCTTTATATTCAAAATACAAGATATTTGACGTTATTTTATGATGAAAACTAGATCGAATATGTATATAATTTATGCTTATCACTTATTCCGAATACAGTGCCTACATGATCATGTTTCAAACTTGTGGTTCTTTAACACAGTGACAATTCAGTGACGTCAAAACCCTATGATCTTCATTTTCTTTCTTAATTTTCTGTGTCGAACCAAGTGTAGTTAATCGTATTGCCATCTGAATTTGTTCTTAATTTGACTTATTTCTCTCGCTATATGGACGACTGCACAAGCTTCCCCCTGACAAACACTGAAACACATGATGATGCAATTCATTTTTTTTTATCTGAAATTCGATTTTTCATCTACAAATAAAGCAATACAATGCTGTATTGTATTGTCGGATACCTGTTGTATTAAATACGATATTCGAATTCATATCTGTAAAACTAGAAATACATACGTAAATAAACAAATAATAATTGCAACAATTATTTTTTACATTTTCAAAATCCAAATCATTAATCCAAACTGTTAGATGTGATCTCTACAATAAATTGTGCTTGAAGATCAAATTTTACATTTTTTGAAATTTTTTTACTATTTATTAAGATGGGTACAAAAACTAGTTAAATTCAGACCATTGAATTTTGTACACATCTTAATAAATAGTAAACAAATTCTAAAAAATATAAAATTTGGTCTCCAAGCACATTTTATTGTGGAGATCATGTTGAACGGTTTGGATCGACGATTTGAACTCTGAAAATGAAAAAAATAGTTGTTGTAATTTGTTGTGACTCAAAAATTATTATAACTTGATCTCTCCTCTTGAAATAAACACAACTTAGACAAGTCTTTTTTTCTTGTCATGTAAATCATTCTCATTTTTTTTCTCTTTTTTTTTTCAAAAACTTTATAAAATTAACACTATTCGTGTCTGATATATGGAATATAAAAGCTTGACTTCTACATTTCTCATAAAAAAAAAAAAAAACTTACACAAATAAATGCATACATAAAAAGGGAGGCGATTGAGGAGATTAGTGGTACAAGACCGCGATACTCTCTGGAAGAATAAAAGTAAATAATTTATAAGCAGGTTAATTCCATCGACTAATATAATTTCAATTTGAAAACGGATGTTGGGGATACACCATCCAAAAAATTTCAACAGAACTGAGTGGCATTTTGGAAATTATAACATTATATGTTTACAGAGCTTATAAAAAATGAGGGATCCACTTACAGCTTTTTTGGTGCCACCAAATTACACTCTACAATTTTAAAGTTTTCAAAGTTCATACAGTCGATCCAAGCCGTTCAATATGATATATATATTAAAATGTGCTTGCATATCAAATTTTACTTTTTATTTTTATTTTTTTACTATTTATTAAGTATTTTACAAAATCATTGTTTTCATACCATTAAATTTTTGTACCCATCTTAATAGTAAAAATTTTCAAAAAAATGTAAATTTTAATCTGCAAGCACATTTTAATATATTGTTGAATAGTTTGAATCGACTGTTTGGACTTTAAAAATATAGAGTGTAATCTGGTGTTATCAAAAAATAATGTAAGTGGATCCTCCTCATTCTCATACAAAATAGGCTAAATTGCAATGGTCAGGAATATAAATTAGAAAATGTATTCAACGGCTCCTTATGCCATGACGTCATGTAAAACTCTTATATATACATTAAATTGTAACATGTAAATCATGAGAAATTTAATAGTGCATTCTTTTAATAAATTCTATGATTTGTAACACAAAGCTTAATAATATGGTTGTAATTGATCTATTTTGACACTTAATTAGGATGAGTCTAGATCCTTTGAAGTAACTCAAATTTTGAGTTTAAATCCGAACCGTTAAATCAGAATCTTTTTAAGTAACATAAAATGTACATGACTTTGTTAATATTCGTGGTAAATCAATTGGATGGTTCGGATCTAAACTCAAAATTTGAGTTACCTCTGGTGATATGAATTCCTTAGGATAGACGACATTGTTACAAATTATTATGTTTATATCAATCGTAGCAGGGGCTGTTTTGCAAAAAATGTATTTATCTTACTTTCGGTGGCCTTTCTGTGTTTATATGGTGACATTATTCCGAATTTTTTTTATAAACCATAATAAGAAAAAAATATTTTTATGAAACCAAAATGATTATTTTTTTTTTTACAAAAAACATAAGAACCGAAATATCATTTCAGTCCCAAAATTTTTTTTTTTTTTTGAACCGAAATGACAATTCGGTCCCAGATATTTTTATAATTTTTTTTTTCTCAAATTCTGTGAAAATGATTAGGATCGAAATGACAATTCGGTCAAAAAAAAAAAAAAAAAACCAAAATGACATCCCGGTTCTTCTCCTCTCCATTAATTCCTTTCTTCTCCCTTTTTTCCTGTCATGTGGTTGGTACGAACCTTATTAAAGTTGTAAACATGATTGAATTAACAGAAAGAAACTTTACTGAAGTTGCAATAATTTTCTGTACATTTCAACACCAGATTTGAACAGCTAAAATTTGCAAAATCCCTCTAATGAATTTCATACAATTTACATACAATTGTATAAGAGATGACCCTCACAGCTCAGTAGGCATAAGTCAGGCCTTCTGATCAACAATAGCAGACCGCTGCCATCATTACAACGGCAGAAAAATGCAAACTCTTTGGGTCCAACTAGAGTTTTGCTAACGGGTACGGGCTGGGCGGTCCGGGTATATCCGGAGTTGGGCACGGGTACGGGTATCACGGGTATACGGGTACCACGGACCGGGTATTATGGATATTTTTTTCAAAACCCGTGCCCGTGGTACCCTTGACGGGCAAGACGGTCCGAGTACCTGGTCCGATTTTTTTTTTTTCTCTGTTATTTTTTCCTTTTTTTTTATCTCTGTTTTTTTTTCTGTTTTTTTTTTACGGTGTTGTACGAATATCATTACGTGTTTATAATTCGACTTTTAAATCAGAATAGTTCAATATCAAATAGTGTATATAAATAAATAAAATTTGTAACTTATATATAAAAATTATTCATGCGAAAATTTGTATATTTATTCGGCTAAATACAAATGTATTTATTTATTTCTTTACACGAGTCATTTTATTTTATTTTCAAATTCTCATTCTAATTATATAGTTTCATAATTTATTTATATCTATATATATTTTCTAAATGTTCATTTATTTTTAATTGGTTAAATAAAATATAAATCAAAAATATAATTAAATCAGAAACTTTAAAACATGTATAATATATGTATATACATATTTATTTTTTTACATATTGAACATATACATATACATAAAATATATGTTTATTTGTTTATATATTGAACATATTTATTTAAAAAAAATGTATATGGAGCAAGGTTCTAAATAGCGTTTATAGCGGTATAGCGGGAAGACGAAAAAAAAAAGCTTTAGCGAATAACGGAGCTACAGCGAAAGCTATTATAAATAGCATTTTTTTATTTCAAAAATTATATTTTATATTTCTACTAATAGTAAAAATGTCTCATCAAGAAAAAAAATACCAAATTAATTAAGAAGTTCTAATATTCATATTAAACCAATACAAAGTTCAAATTGTCATTCAAAATATCCCTAATTCAAAAACTATCGATATATTTTATTTTCAAAATATACCACTACCATATATTAATGCATGATACAAAATTTAATTGATATAACGGTATAGCCCGCACATATTCCATTGCATTGATATAGCTTGATAAAGTAAAAAAAATCAATCTAGACATTAAGGCCCATTAAAATTGCAAAATCATGTTTTCAGAAGAAAAAAAAATTGCAAAATCATAACCCATGTAGCATAGCGGACCGCTATAGCGACCGTAGCTTGATTAGCGCAGTTTTAGCCCGTAGCTTAGCTTTTTGGGTTCAAAACCGCTATAGCTAGCTATTTAGAAGCTTGATATGGAGAATTGGGGGGGAATTTGATTTGAATTTTGAATTTTTTATTTAAAAAAAAAGAAAAAAGTACACGGGTATACGGGCACGGGCACGGGCATGGGTAAACTGGTCCGGGTATGGTCGAGTTTTTTTCCGAAAAGACATACCCTACCTATTTTATGTCCCTATCCGTGTACCCGTTTACCTGACCTATACCCAGACTCGGGCACGGATACCCCGAGTAGCGGGCACAGGCGGACCAGATACAGACGGCCCGAGTAGGATATTTGCAAACCTCTAGGTCCAACACACCAAAGACACAAAGCGGGTCTCAAAAAAAGTTAACAATACTAACTTCAACATTAAAAAAAAATCCATACCCAAACATAACTTTTTAGGTATTACAAGGGGTGTTTGACAAACAAATTAAGATAATAACAGAATTATGAACTTATGATCACATTCCCTATTTTCTTTACATATCTACCTAAAGTCTTGATCAGAGCATTGATCAACTCGCTAGACAATTTACCATTATACACAGGACCAATTTTAACTGTCTCAAGATACTCATACTGGAACAAAACATCTCCTGGAACCTCTTGTCTGGCTCTTATATTTGAAAAAATATTTAATAAATAGTAAAAAAAATTCAAAAAATATAAAATTTGGTCTCCAAGCACATTTCAATATAGAGATCACATCTAACGGTTCGGATTGGTCGTTTAGACTTTCAAAATAAAAATACAGCGTGGAGTACAAATGCTTGGTGAGCAATGACTCACCCAAGTCCATCTCATATATATATATATATATAGAGAGAGAGAGAGGTTGGCTACTATGCTTATATAAGCATATCCCCACATATGCTTATAACTCATTTTTGTGTTTTCAATGTCCAAATGGTCGATCGGAACTGCTCATCTTGTTCTCCATATTAATATGTTCTTAGAGACCAAATTTTATATTTTTCTGAATTTGTTTACTATTTATTAAGCCACTTTGAAAATTATTGATCCAACGGTGACTTAACAAAACAGTAAAATCAGAAGCCACCGTTGATAAGCACAAATTATATACATATTCGATCTAGTTTTCATCATAAAATAACACCAAATATCTTGTATTTTGAATATAAAGATAATAGAATACACCTAGAATCAAGTTACTGCATTTGTTTGGTTTTAATTTGCAGGAAACAAAGAAAAATGAAGAAAAATAAAGAAAAATGCCCAGTGCGGACGCACGGTTTACGATATGGTCGTAATGAGTACTTAGATGGATTTATGGACGCGCGCCAATTTTAAAAAGGTATAATAAGCTATTCATCAAGATCGGTGCAGACACACGGATATCGATGCAGCCGCACTCTGGTCGAACAGAAAAAGTCCGAGCCCAGTGCGGACGCACTGTAGCAGAACTGCAAAAATGGAGTCTGAACTTAAAACGGCCACAACTTTTGACTCGTAACTCCGTTTTGGACATATTACCACTTTTCGGAAAGCCAACGAGAAGATCTACAACTTGAGAAAATAAAAAAATGAAAAATGATGAAAAATTCTTCCCAGTGCGGATGGACCACACGCACTGCGGATGAGCTCAGCCGCACTGGTCGATTTCAGCAACTTCAGAAAAGCACAGAACCCACCCGTAGTGCGGGTCATCCATCCGCAGTGCCATCCGCAGTGCCATCCGCACCCAGAGAAAATTACAGAAGTTAAATAAGGAAACTTGTCCCAGTGCGGGTGAGGCCACCCGCAGTGCGGGTCATCCATCCGCACTGGACCCGTAGAAAGCCAATAACTGCCCGGTTTGACAGTTTTTCTATTTTTGGCTCTTTATGGACGCATTTTTACTGCCAGAAATACACATACTTGCCAGGGAAGTAATGTAAAACAGAGCACCCACTAACCCCACCTTTTAGCCTCTAAATCGGGCATAATCCTTGGCTATAAAAGAGAGAGTTCTTTCCCATTCAAAGGAGGAATCTCTCACATCAACCAACACACCATCATTCTCTCTCTTTACACACACTTAGCGATAAATTCTGGAGTAAGGAAAGCTTTCAAGCAAGGAGAAGAAGGATTTCCTGAGCAAGATTCGGCAAGATAGAGGGCTTTGATTTGTCAAATGGTGTAATCATTTCTTTTATTTCATTTCTTCTTATTTTGCCAATTTTTGTAATGGATCTCTCCAAGATGGAGTAGTTCTCTCTCTAGGGGTTTAGGTCATTATTCATGAACTTGTTTAATTCTATTTTATTTGGTTATTTGCTTTTATTATGATTGTTTTATGGGATTTGATTGTTAATTTCTGTGATTTAATAATTTGTGTTAATTACATAGTTAGTACTTGAATTGTAGTTATCCCGCTTAGGATTCGAAAGAACCAAAGTAGATTAGGATCATATAGGATAGTACCAATTATGAACACAAATACCTTAGGTTTTGATTAAGATTCTAACCAATTTAATCTAAGCCGGAACTACAGAAATTAAGGTTAGGAACTTGGTGAAGGACCTAACCGTGAAGTCAAACCCTAATTAGGACACCTAAATTGATTAAGTATTGATATGTATTTTGTGTGAACGTGATTGTTAAATATCCCTTTAGGATGGTGACAGCCCTAAAACTCGAGGAAAATTAACCCAACCCACCAAAATACTTGTATCAATAATTAATTGAAATAGGCTAACATATTAGGTTAGAAACCTCATCAAATCATACATGAATTCAAGCAAATACCAAATAGATAGAATTAGAAAGGGATTGTAGACCAAAGACCCCTAGATCTTCTCAACTTGAAAGCAAACCAATATTTCTTTCTTTCCTTTCATTTACATCTATTGTTTACTATTCCTTATTTTTGGGTATTGAACCCAACCTTTAGGATTACTTAAACAAACCCCCCCTATTCTACTTTATTGCATTTTACTTTATTATTATTCTGAAATTAATTATTTAGAGTTAAAAACTAAGTATTTCCCATACTCTCTGTGGATCGATACCTAAAATACTACTTTTATATAATTGTGCACTTGCAATTTGACTCAAAAGTATTAAAGGTTAAAAAGTACAGCTTGTTGTACTGAAACTTTGTACTATACTTTTTGGTGCATCAACCGTTGAATCAGAGATTTTCAAATTGGCTTAATAAATAGTAAACAAATTCAGAAAAATGTAAAATTTGGTCTCCAAGCACATTTCAATATAGATCACATCTAACGGTTCAGATCGACCATTTGGACATTAGAATTACAAAAATGAGTTATAAGCATATGTAGGGATATGCTTATATAAGCATAGTAGCCAACCTATATATATATAGGAATTAGATACTGTATATAATTTGAATTCATACTTGATAAAATGTTAGTACAATTAATAGATCTAACTAAAAATAATATTACATAATAAAAAAAGGAAGTGACAGTTTGATTATTAAATTTGTAAGTATCAATACATAATTTACAAATGAATTTACAACCAAATTAAAATTAAAAAATAGTAGTATATAATTTAAAAGTATTAGTTTACATTGGAGTTCAGAGAGACTTAGGGGTGCAAACGGATTAGATATTATCTGACCGTATCTGAATCTGTATCCGAAAATTAGATACGGATATCCGATATCCTAATATCCGTGCGGATACGGATATGATCTTAAATTTTAATTAACCGTATCTAAATAGTAGATATATATATTATGTAGTTTAATATATATTATAAAAGAGCAGGGTTCAAATGCACCATCATTTTGGTGCTCCAATATGCTCCACGCCCTTTATATTCATTTTCAAAGTCCAAACAGTCGATCAGAACGCTCAACATGATCTTCATAATAAAATATGTTTGGAGACCAAATTTTATATTTTTTAGAATTTTTTTTTACTTTTTTTAAGATAGAGACAATTATTTTTTTAAGCAGATTCTTGACCATCCGATAAAGACATATTGCACCTATCTAAAAAAATAGTAAAAAAAATCTAAAAAATATAAAATTTGGTCTCCAAGCATATTTTATTATGAAGATCATGTTGAACAGTTCGGATCGACTGTTCGGATTTTGAAAATGGAGATAAAGGACGTGGAGCATATTGGAACACCAAAATGATGGTGCATTTGAACCCTTCTCATTATAAAAAAGTTTATGATATTCACTATTATAAAAAGCGAATATCCGTATCCATATTCATATCCGTCAAATATTCGATCCGTATCCATATCCGTATTCAAAAATAAAAATGGATACGGATATGATTTTACCACTATCCGATCTGTATCCGATCCGTATCGGATCTGTTTGCACCCATAGAGAGACTCGGAAGTCGGAAGAGGAGTTTCACTTTTGAGTATGGAACTACATAGTATATATGATATGGGCAAAGAAAAATAATTTTATATTTTTAATTAAAAAAAATTCAACAATAAGTAAGAACATCAATTCTTATTTTACTTTTCTCACGGTATTATTTTTTCAGTTTTTTTTTATTTGACTGAAGTGCTGTTATGCTTACTAATTCCTTTCAGAAAAGAAAATTATGACAATAAAAGATTATGGTTCAAACTAAATTTCGTTTACTAAGTGTATTGTGTTAAGTGACTAAAGAAAATAAATAATTACTAACAAATAGTCATGACCAACTAATAAAAAAATAATATCAAAGTGACAACAAAACCGATTAAAAAAGTATTATGTTCAGAATGTGTTTTTAACTTTGCTGAGTAACTAGCAGGCTCCACTTTCAAACCTTCTGATTTTCAAGATTCTTAAAATATATAAAAAATGAGTTGAAGCATGAGAGAGAAAAAAAGGAACAAAAATAGTCAGACTACGCAATCATAACCGACCTAGCTATTATACATTAAGTAGTTTAAATGGAACTTAAAATATGGTTCACGAAATTATAATCGGAATCGATCACTTGATAGTAAAATCATAAATCGGTCAGAATTGACAAATCGGCTAAATTGAATTAGAAACCTAGACTTTTTTAGTAGATGTTTGTTTTGTAATTAATATAGAAAAAAAATATTTATCTTATAAAAAAATAATGTTAAAAAAATATTTAAATAATCCACTTAAACTGTGATCGTACATATTAAAAAAAAAGTTAGTCTCTTAAATTTGCACATAAACAAATAAATTGTGATTGTACAGATAAAAACAACAAATTTGTTGATCTATTTCAATTTTTGGATTAAGTCACCCAACTCATCTATCTATATATATTGGCTACGAACTAAAAAAAATAAAACATTATCTATGAAATTTCAATTTATACAATTTATTAGATTAAAGACAAAATTTCTATAGTTAATTAAAAAGAAGTGGTAGTATTAAGAGTATAAAGTGTTGAATAATTAATTTTTTGCTAGAGAGAGGAAACATAACTATTATTACATTTACACCACACAGAAGAACACACAACTATTGCTACAGAGTATCCGTCTCTACAAAAGAAAAGCGCTCAGTTACCATTTACCAAGTCCGGAGTCTGGATCTTACTAACCAGAATTCGCATCCTCTGAGATAGTGTGGAAAAAACGTGCCGTGCCGTGCTCTGATTAACACGCTGTGATTAAGTTAATTTTTCACGTGCCGTGATCAAAATTATGAGGGGTGGTCACGGCACGCGAGTCACACCGTGACTCGCGTACCGTGACCAAGTCATGCCATGACTCGCATGCCGTGATCAAGTCGTGCCGTGACCAAATCGGTGCTCCTAGTCTCCTACCTTCTCCCGTTCCATTCCGTGCCTTGTCGTGCCGTGTTTCGTGTCGTGCCGTGTTTCGTGCCGTGCCATGACGAAAGTAATTTCCGTGCCGTGCCGTGTCATGTCTTCTTTGCTAATAATTAGTCACGGCACACGAATGGTCACGGCACGAAACATGCGAGACACGGCACATATCAGACATCTGTGCCGTGCCGTTCTGTGACGGAACCGGCTCCGGCATGCTATTTTTCTCACTCTACTCTTAGATATCTCATATTTTGCGTGACTTTTTGGAAAATCTCAACCATTCAAAGACATTCTGCACAAATCTCAAAGCTTAAACAATACTGGCCCCTGCGCTATTTCCGCATAGGCACCGGACACGTAGGTCACGCAAAATATGAGATATCTCAGCGGATGCGCACTCCACTAACCAAGTCCGGGGACTGTAAACCAAGAAAATATCTTTATATACTAGGAACTAGAGGTGGCAAAGAGCTTGCTCGGTCCGAGCTAGGTTCTAGCTTATCTTGTTAATTTTGAACTGAGCTACAGTCGAGCGAGTCGGACTTAGAACAGTCGAGCTAAAACCTCAGCTTGAAATTGTGACAAGGTAGCCCGAACTGGCTCGCTAGATATTGCTGGATCTTGTTTTAAGAAGAAAATGAATTTTACAAAAAATTTGGACTGAGTTAAACAATATAAAATACACATAAATTCATACAAATTCACAAATTGATGCCTAGCTAAGTTGACGAGCGAGCTAAACTCCAGCTTGAACTCGTTAATTCTGAACCAAACTAGTGGTAAGCTAACTCGTTAACAGCTCGATCCAATAAAGAATAAATTGTTAGTGAGCGAATCAGATACTAGTCACGATAGAGCCACCAGCTTTTTTACCACCCTACTAGGAACTTGTATCGACGATGAATTATGCTCCATGGCCCAATAATGCTGATTTTGCAGACTCGTCCTCGCTTCCTTTATCAGACTTCCACAAACACTATATATATATAGAAATCCTGGTCGAACCTGGAAGAGAGTAAGGCTGATGGCACTCTCTCTTTCTTATTAGCTGGTGTATTCAAGTATTAATTCTTTTTTTTTTAAGTATTCAAATTTTAATTTACATGTTAACCATGAAAATTGAACCAACATTTTTTTAATTTGCTCCTAATTAATTTAGTGGTTCAAATTTTTTTAGTAATATATTGATACAGCTGCAGAATTAAGAATGACACACACCTGCTATAATATAACCCTAAAAAAGAGGAAGAAAATAGCATTACACACGCCTCTGATTAACAATAACAGAGCTGAGATAACTATAATTGCAGAACATGCATTCTTAGGGTTCAATACACCAAAGACAAAAATTGGGTCTCAAAATAAGTTAACAATACTAACTTCAACATATAAAAAGACATCCATACCCAAAAAAAAACTTGCCATGTAATACGAGGGATGTTTGATAAACTAATTAAGATAATAACATACTGAGCTATGATCAAATGCCCTATTTTCTTTACATATCTATCCAAAGTCTTGACCATAGCATTGATCAACTTACTTGACAATTTATACCCATACAAACGCCTATTCTCAGGACCGATTTTCACCGTCTCAAGATACTCATACTGGAACAAAACATCTCCTGAAACATCTTGTCTGGGCTCTTGTATTTGACCTTGGCTCTGTTAGAATGGTAAGAAAATAAAGTTTGCTAAATTGGTATTTTATAAGCATGTTCAAACAATTGGTAGCTTCCTCAACTAAAAAACTATTACTGGACTTGTCTGATATGGTAGCAGTGTTTACATAGACTGCCATTTAAACGGCGCGGTATGGTACCAGAAGGAACTAGCCTCTTTTAGGCCTCAATTCATTCATAAGCCCCAAATAACCACAGAATAATAGAATTTAGAAAAATCAAGTTAGAACCAGACTGCTAATTTAGAGAAAATAAAATAAGAAGAAAAAGAATAAATTGAATCTGACTGTAAGTGTAGTACTCAAATATCACACTACCAATTATTATTCAATAGTCAATACATTGAACAAAAAATAGAACCGCAATGTACAAGTATAGAACTAAAACCTGTACTGAAATAAGGCATTATTAATTATTATTCATTATATTGAACAAAAAACTATTGCTATTCATTTGTACTAAAATGTTAGCACATGATCATATCCCTACATTAAGTTTACTAAATAGTAGACTTAAATAGAGTCTTTATTAATTAGGGAGGGAGGGAGGGAGCAAGACCGAATTACCTCATCGAGCAACAAACTAAACTTTTTTAAATTAGGAGAACGCTTGAGCAAACAAGCTATCAGGTAAAAGTCATTACTCATATCCCATCCTCCAACGACAAGTTTCTTCAAGTTGTTGAAATTTCTACAGTTAGGTATATCCTTCTTCAATTGTTCCTTCATTTAAAAACGAGCGAGGAATGTGAATTCTATAGGGAATCACCAACATTGTATTCCAAAGATGTAATATATATAATAGGTAAACTGATCAGGTTTGCATCAAGCAATGCAGCTTTCACATATACAAGGCCATACATATACACAAATGACGATTACTGCAATTTATGGGTCAATTTTGGCATCAATAATTCAAACAAAAAGCCAAATTTAGTATGAAAAAGACCAAAAAGTACAATCTGTATATAAAAGAAAATTAATTGCAAGCAGTCAGAGGTAAATATCATGTGGAACTATCATAAACATGTCAACTTTTGTTAGCAAACTTCAATAAAAAGTACCCCCAAAAACCATAGCCCTAGATGCATGACATTATCATACTAAAAATTACTGGGTACAAAATTCATTGACACAAAATAATGCCAGGCAACAAGGAATTAGCTTATCTTATGCAACAAAAAGAAACAATTCTATTAATGAACATTTTTGTGAACCCAACAAATAATTTAAATGTTTTGTAGTTATTTTGTAGGACTCAGAAAAAAGTATACCTTCAACACAGGAGTCCCCAAATAAAGCTCTAATTTTGCAGCATTTGAAAGACTGCCCAAAAGATTCAGATTCCGCACATCATCACCAAGATATAATTCGATGTCAACATTTACAAGAGATGACATGTTCTTCAATGAAATGCCACCACTTTTGAGATTAATAATTGTGCACAAAGATACAAGATGAGGGCAAGAAATTTGCATTTTCTCATATAGATCACAACTGTGCAAAGTCAAATTCTTTAACACTTGAGAGGAAATGCCTGAGAAATACAAATCACAACGACATAGTTCCAGCCTTTCAAGAGAGGGACAGCCCATAAAAAGCTTTTGAGCGAAATCATCATGGAGCTCTACTGTAGTCAGCTCTAGAGATTTCAGAGATGGTAAATTTATTGATACCGGCCTAATGATGGTTTTCACTTTGGTGTTGAGAGACATCCAAAGATGCTGTAGGCTTGCACAAGAGAAAACTAAATCAGGCAAATCTCATGAATTATCAGTCCAGTTGTTAATGAGGATATTGATCTGCATTGGCATAAAAAGCAATACACGGTCAAGCCATCCCATAAAGGCATGAGTTTCCCAACAATGAAATTGTCGATAGCAACAAACTCTTTTCAAGTTTGTTGGCACACGGTTGTCCAAAAAACCAGTCATGAACCCCTCAAACCTTGCAACAGACATTCTTGATGGATCAATACAGTCTCCACCGTAACAATTATACTTGTCGATGCAATAATTATTCCCGAATTCCACAAAATCGTCCGTCTTGATGTCCAGAATCGGCACAGCAGCCCATGTGTTTTCCATCTTTTGGACAAAACGCAAGTTTGCACAGCCTCTTTCGTGCTCAGAAATGAGAGGATATGAGTCAATACATCATCAGGCAATCTACTTATGCTGTCAACCTCTTTGTGAAGCACATTTTTGTGAGTCAATATGTTGTTCATCTTTGGGTGTTCAAAGAATATTTTGTGAAGCACCTTTTTGTGCAGGATTCCTGTATTACAATAGGACCGAGTTTAAATTAGAATTAATCCATAGAATTGAAGGAACCCGTTCTGAACTAAAAAGTAAACAATTCTTTAGGCCCATAGTTTCTAATATAATTAGAAAGGCACCTTTTTGTGCAGGATTGATGTATTACAATAGGACCGAGTTTCAATTAGAATAAATCCATAGAATTGAAGGAACCCGATCTGAGCAATATAATTATAAAATAGTAGTCCATAGTTTCTAATATAATTATAAAAATAACCCAAAGGTCCTAGTACCCTATTTTGGCTTGAGCAATTACCAAGGCCTATTTGTGATAAAAAGTAACTATAAGAGATGAAAATAAATCTATCAATAATAATAATAATACCAGCTTTTAATTGTTGGCTAGATCGGAAGTGAGACCTCCCCCACAATTTCTCCGCTGCTAATTTGGTTGGGAGGAGATCGAAGTGGTATCGGTAGAGAAACGAGGGAAGTAGGCGAAGAGCATTGGTTGATGGCGCTGCTACTTATTTTGTTGGGAGGAAACAAGGGGAACGAGCGCTGGAAGCCAGGAACGCTGGGTAGAAAGAGGGCAAAAAGAAAAGCGCTTGGATTGGAGAGAAAAGGAAAGCGAGATGCTGAATTTTTTCAATCCTAAACCCTAAACCCTTAAAATAAAAAAAGGATCTATAATAGGGTGAAAACAGAGCCGGATTATCCGTTCCGAATCCGCTCCGTATGAATCTGCTCCGTATCCGCTAATAATCTGAATCCAGATTTTAACGGAGCGGATAATCTTTGGATCGGATCCGGCGAATATGGATTCGGTCAGAGTTATTTAAACGAAGCGGATATCCAGTATTATCCGGAACCCATTTTCTGATATATACACGGCGCTAGTTTATAGCGGATTAGTGGTTTGCAAACACCTGGATGGGGCTGCCTGTACTCGGTCCGCCCGTACCCGCTACCCGGGGTATCCGTGTCCGTGCTCAGGTATAGGTCGGGTAAACGGGTACATGGGTAGGGACATAAAACGGGCAGGGTACGTATTTTCGGGAAAAAATCCGACCATACCTGGACCGGTTTACCCGTGCCCATGTGCCCGTGTACTTTTTTTTTTTTTAAATTCAAAATTCAAATCAAATTTTCCTCCAATTCTCCATATACAATTTTTTTTTAATAAATATGTTTAATATATAAACAAATAAACATATATTTTATGTATATGTATATGTATATGCTGAATATGTAAAAAAATAAATATGTAAATACATATATTATACATGTTTTAAAGTTTCTGATTTAATTATATTTTTGATTTATATTTTATTTAATCTATTAAAAATAAATGAACGTTTAGAAAATATATTATTAATTTAAAATGTAAACTAAAAATTTTTAGATATAAATAAATTATGAAACTATAAAATTAGAATGATAATTTGAAAATAAAATAAAATGATTCGGGAAAAGAAATAAATAAATATACAAATTTTTGCATGAATAATTTATATATATAAGTTACAAATTTTATTTATTTATATACACTATTTGATATTGAACTATTCTGATTTTAAAAGTCGAATTATAAACACGTAATGATATTCGTACAACACCGTAAAAAAATAACAAAAAAAAAATAACAAAAAAAAACAGAAAAAAAAAAACCAACCGGACCGGACCGGCCCCTACCCAGACCGCCCTGCCCGTCAAGGATACCACGGACACGGATATAAGACGGGCAGGGCACGGGTTTTAAAAAAATACTCGTGATACCCGTGCCCAACCCCAGATATACCTGGACCGGCCCATATCCGTTAGCAATACACTATAGCGGATCAATTATATTCTGAATCCGTATTTCTCAGCACCTCTCACTTATGTCCGCTTTCGGTGAAACGTTAATGGTGCTGACCGACTCTTATATAAGCGTCTCTAACTTAATTATATTATTTTTGTGGGACAAATAGATTGAGCGTTGAGCTCACAAACCAGAATTCTTTTTAAATTTTAACGTTATGCGCTGGGCCTGGGCTGAATGAAACTTTTCAAATTTTTTTGATTGC
Organism: Carex sylvatica; assembly: GCA_964058845.1. NCBI lineage: Eukaryota > Viridiplantae > Streptophyta > Magnoliopsida > Poales > Cyperaceae > Carex > Carex sylvatica. The sequence continues at coordinate 54,562 of CAXKVR010000267.1, forward strand.
GCTGGCGCATTGAACCAATTCATCCTAGAGAGTTCAAATGCACTCTATCTTTCAAATTATTTTTTTTCGTTTTCAAAGTTCGAATAGTCAATCCGAACTATTAGATGCAATATATATATTAAGATGTGCTTGGAGACCAAATTTTATATTTTTTGGAATTTTGTTACTATTTTTTTAGATTTATTGAAAATCGCTGTTTTTTATGGTCCAGATTTGTAAAAAACAGTGATTTTCAATAAATCTAAAAAAATAGTAAAAAAATTTCAAAAAATATAAAATTTGGTCTCCAACTACATCTTAATATATAGATCACATCTAACGGTTCGGATTAACTGTTTTGATTTTGAAAACGAAAATAAAAGATAGGGTGCATTTGGATGCACCAAAATTTGAGTGCATTTGAACCCTCCTCTTCATCCTATTAAACTTTTATGGCTTAAGTTTTTATACTTTATATTTCTCCATTTTACTTTTTTTTTTCTTAATTTAGAATTTTTTTTAATTAATATTTGTATATTAGAAGTTCATATATCTTAATTATCCGACTATTATTCGTTTTATATCCATATTTGAATCTGTATCTGTGGACTATTCGTTCCGGATCCGTATCCATTTAAGACGGATTTGATTTTGAATTTTGATATCCGTTTACTATCCGTGTCCATATTCGTATCCGCTAATTATCCGACAAATGCGGATATGATATCAGCATTATCTGCTCCGTTTTTACCCCTATCTATAATTCTATATCGATTTGATTTTATATCTACTTCCATATTTCTGGACCGTCGATCTTATTGGATCGACCCGATGGCTAAAATTAAGAGCTCATTTACAAAAGGATTCAAAATAGCTTTTATTTTGATTTGCGCTCTCAGTTTGTACTTAAATTATATCGAGAAATATTATGTACATATAGAAATATTTTCGATTACTAAAAGAATTCACAAAAAAATTAGGAAGTGACCATGTTAGCCATATCAAAGTTAAAATTTAAAATTAGCAACATATTATAACAACTAATATTTATTTTTAACAGAATAGCCATTGATTATCAAAATATTAACTTGAATTTATCTCCTATTTTTAAGACATTTTTTTCAGATTTTTTTTCTTTTATTACTACATGTAATGACTTATACACACAAAAAGGAAAAAGGAAAAAAACATAAAAGAAATAATTACCAAATAGTAACTTGCATTTATCCTCTATTTTTGAAACATTATTTTGTTATGGTTACATAGATTTTCTAGATTTATACCTCCTCATAGCTGAGTATTAATTTAAGTCACGTTGTTGTTCCTATAGAAGTCGGGCGACAAGGAATGTAATTTTGTTACAGAAAATAAGAATTGCATCTTCTTGATTTTATGGGACGGAGGAAGCTTTATACCCTCAGGACTGTTTAAAGAAAACACTAATTATGTAGCACTTTTTTTTTTTTTTTTTGCCATAAATTATCATAGCTAGAAGGTTTAGAACCATCAATGTAATTCATTAGAAACTGTTGATTGTGCAGCGGGAGCAGAGCAGTTATGCTCCGAATGCGAGTCGAAGACAAGCGTAGGGAATCCAGATCCAGTAAAGTAACATAAATTTTTGGATTTTAGATCTCAAAATGGATCCACATTTCCACAATATTATGCCCATTCATAAACATTTTAAACTTTTAATTAAAATCTAAGAAATAAAATATATTTTCATTCTAACCCTCTATCTGTAAATAAATTTATAATTACCAAAATATTAACCTTAATTTATACCTTCTTTTTAAGACATTTTCCAGATTTTTTTTTATTATAATTACAAAGGTTCAAATGCTTTTATTTTTTATTTGTGTGTCTCCGTCATATTTTTATTTTTAAAATTTATAATATTTTTTTTTTTTTGAGTGAACAACTTAAAATTTAAAACATGTATATGATCGATGTATATAATTTTCTTTATGCACTTGTAATAATTATAAATTTCAAGTGCTTGCAAAAATTGGTGGCTTGGTTTTCTTGAAGTGAGGCCATCTCCGCCACCATTTATAAAGGATAAGTAGAACGAGGGCCTTCTTATTGGATTGTTTCTAATTTAGCCCATAGTAATTACTAATTAGTAATTTAGTACTGCTCAAAAGATGAAATTAAGACTGGGCCTTGTTAAATTCAATCCCAACCCACTGAAAACATGACGAAAATAATATATGAACAAATGAAAAAGGTCTATAATAAAAAAAGACTTGTTATTAATTTGACAGCTGTGAGAACTAATTAAATGGTTATCGTAATAAAAGATTAATGGAAGCACAGCGGGTGAAAGTTTAATGGATATTCGTATTGGAGGGAAGAAAAATCCTGGATGATCCAAGAGTACGACATGCTTAATCTTTACTGCAGATAACTGGGACCCATTCAGTGTAAATTCATTCAAATTAAAACGAGGCTGTGAGTCAGGTGTTGAAAAAAAGCTTCTCCAAGGGAAGCAGTTACGCTCAAAATGAAAACAATAAATGATGTGGATCGTGTCTGTACATGATTGGCCCAGATCGCAGTCCACGTATCGTGGTTTTGTTTCTAATGTATCTGGGCCGTTGATCTAAATCCGACGGATCATATTGCAACAAACATTTCCAAGGGAATTCAAGCTTAGTTTGCCTCTTATTCGTTACTCAGTTTGCACCCAAAATGGATCCATTACCACCCATAATTGCTTTCAATTGCTGAACCAAATCCAAAAAAGAAGAAGCAAATGACCAATTTAACCCCCTAAATGAATTTAAAAAAAAGAATAAATTTTATAATTACCAAAATATTAACTTGGATTTATTCCCTATTTTTAAAAAAATTTAAATTTTTTTATTATTGTTACGTACATAGTTTTTCTCAATGTATACAAAAATTCAAAAAACTACGGAAAAGTACAAAGCAGGAAACTATATGAGAAATTGAAACTTACCCAAATATTAACTTTATTTTTGAAAAGTTTTGCATATATTTTAACTATTTATAATTATTTTTAAACAATAGAAGCACATTTTATGAAAAATAATAATATAAAACAACACAATCTGACATACTTGAACACGTCAAACCAATCTGTACCATGCCGATATTATGTTGTGTCCATTCCTGATATTGTACAACATGACACCACATAACATAAATTAATTTTTATTCATGCCTGCTCAACACGATTTATACAACACCCATTTAATTAACACGATAACACATTATATCCAAATATAATTTGTGCTTTATTTATTGACAAATCTATTTACAATTTTCTAAAAGACTTGAAGAAAATTAAAATTATAAATATAGTATTGAATAATAAGGGTTCAAATACCTTTATTTTTTTTGTTCCTCCATTTGATAAATTTTAAAAATCTAAAATTTAAAACTTAAATGTCAAAATAAAGCTGTTTGATATGATTTATATTATTTTCTATGTGTAAATAAAATAATATGACTTTGTATTGATTATTATTAGGAGCTTGCAAAAAATATTTTTCAGCAATAATTTTTCGCTTGTTAATTCATATAAAAAAAAAAACTATTATTATATAGATGTAGAGAAATAATATGTTTCACTTCTAACAAGTTTTCTTTTAACACATAAAATATAAATTTTTATTAATTAAAAATGGAAAAATAAAAGTTAAATACACCAAAAAAACATTCAACCTTTGTTAACAATTTAACATAGAAGTGTTATACTAATTGCATATCTAATTGCTCAAAAACTGAAAATAAATTACAATTGAAAGTAAATAGATGAGTTTAGAGAAATTTGACAAGCGGGATGGTAACGAAGTTCGGCAAAACAAAGGCTTACGTCTCTGGGGCTTCGCAACCTCTTCTAGGTGCGCCTTTCTATTACCCAATACGAAAGGATTACAACTTGTGAATCGTTGAGCCCTTACAATTCAAGCGGAAAGTCAACCGGGCTACTAGAGATGAGAACAAGATCTCAATAGTTTAGAAACTCAAGAGAAACAACTTAATAGATCACTTTAACATAATCTAATTTGAGATTAGTGAAGTAGGTTAGAGGTTGTTTGAGAGATTTCAAGTTTTAAGCTCTCACAACAATGGAGTAACTAAAGCTCTCAGAAAATCACTTTTAGAAGATTAGGGTCGGCTGAGATAATTGAGGAAGAGACCCCATCGCCCTATTTATAACGACAACTCAAAAATGAGCTAATTGATATAAAACGTTACCAACGTTTTATTCAAATTGAGATTTAGGAATTTGATTTTCTGCGATTTTAGTTAAACGTTACCAACGATTGTAAAATATTATGTAATGTTTGTCACTAGAGAAACTTGATCAAAAACAGAAATTTTTGAATGTTAAATTTAATTAAAATGTTACAAGTTTTGTCAAACGTTACAATGCTGATTTAATTAAATCGTTGTAATGATTGACAAACGTTACCAACGTTTGTGATTCCTTCTGAGTTTGATCAAGTTGTTCTTCAGTGTTTCTGACAAGCTGAAATTGTTATAACATTTTACAAATGTTACCAACGTTTGTTCTATTTACCAAGTTTAAGATTTTACAATTTATATTATTGGTAGTCTTCATAATTTCTTCAGTTCAAGCACTCTTCATTGCAATTTCAATTGTCTTGAACCTGCATATCTCTAAAATAGAAGAAATCGTAAAATTCAATAATTGTATGTTTTTGCAAATTAGTCAAATAGACAAAAAAATTATTACTAAAACAACAAGAAGTACAACCCAAAAACTGTCACAAGCACCTAATTACCTTTATTGGACCAGCACTTATTTATTTTATCCTATTTTTAATTGTTACTCTACAAACCAATGGTTTAAATAGTGATTATAGCGGTATAGCGGGACGGTTAAAAAAATAAGCGATTGCACTAAGTAGCTACCTATAGTGCCGATAGCTAGCTATATATTGCCCATAGCGCCATAGCTTTTAGGATCCGAAAGAGCTATAGCTAGCTATTTAGAACACTACTACAAACACTACTTCACTTATCCTCCCAACATAATTATGAAAACTTGTTAGATTTGTGAGTAAACTTGGGTAAATTTGGGTAAATTATAGTAAACTTGTTAGATATGTGCTAATTATAATAAAAAGGTAATAATTTGAGTAAATTTGTGAGTTTTTAAAATTTTGAAGGGAAAATATGATATTATGAATTTTAGAGGGGAAAATACGTAATTTTGATGTTTTTAAGGGTATACGTGAAATTCTCCCTTTATTTTTTCCCATTTTCCTAAACCCCAAACACTACCTCACTTATCCTCCCAACATAATTAGCAGCAATGCAATTTTCTCCTCTTCGCCTACTTCCCTCATTTCTCTACCAACAGTCCAACACCACTTCACTTTCCAAGTTCCAACTTGGTTGGTAGCGGGCTAGCAGCGGAGAAATTGTGGCGGCGATCTCAATTCGGATCTAGAAACAAGTTGTTGAACTGGTACGATTATTCACTGTCGATGCTATTATTGTTAGATTTATTTTTGTCTTCTATTTAATATTACAAATTACTAGTCTTCGTAATTGCAAGTATAGAAATAGGGTACTAGGGCTGGTACTTTTTAGTTCAGATCTGGTTCCTCCTATTCCATAGATTCTAATTCATGACTTGGGGAAACTCTTATTGTAAAACAGGAATCCTGCACAAAAGGTGCTTGACAAAATTCTTCTTTGAACGCTGAAAGATGAACAATGTTGAGGTAGACAGTATAAGCAGATTGCCTGATGAGGTATTGACCCATATCCTCTCGTTTCTAAGCACAAAAGAGGCTGTGCAGACATGCATTTTGTCCAAAAGATGGATAAACATATGGGCTGCTGTACCAATCCTAGACATGAAACATTATGGATTTGAGAAAGTAGGGGCTCATGATTGCAGTGCAGCGTTTGATGATTGCAGTGGAGGATGTAAAAATGCATTGATAATGTCTGTGGTTAGGTTTGAGCAGTTGATGACTGGTTTTTTGGACAACTGAGTGCCAACAAACTTGGAAAGGGTTTGTTGTGCGTGTCATATTCATAGTTTTGAACATGATGCCTCTGTTGGATGGATTGACCGTGTAGCTCTTCTGATGCCACAAGATATCAATATCTTGATTACTGGTGGTACTGATAATTCATTAGATTTGCCTGATTTAGTTTTCTCCTGTGCAAGCCTACATCATCTTAATATTGCCCTCTACGCCAGAGTGAAAACCATCATTAAGCCAGTATCAATAAATTTACCTTCTCTGAAATTTCTAGAGCTGACTTGGGTAGAGCTCCCTGATGATTTTGATCAAAAGCTTTTCATGGGCTGCCCCTCTCTTGAAAGGTTGAAACTATGTAGTTGTGATTTGTATTTCTCAGGCATTTCCTCTAAAGTGTTAAAAGAGTTGACTTTGATCAATTGTACTCTATATGAGCAAATGCAAATTTCTTGCTCTCATCTTATATCCCTGTGCATGACGATTAATCTCAAAAGGGATGGCATTTCATTGAAGAACATGTCATCTCTTGTAAATGTTAACATCGCATTATTTGGTGATGATATGCTGAATCTCAATCTTTTGGGTAGTCTTTCAAATGCTGCAAAATTTGTTCTTCATATTGGGACTCCTGTGTTGAAGGTATACTTTTTTCTCAGTCCTATAAAATAACTACAAAACTTTCCTTATTTGTTGGGTTCACAAAAATGTTCATTAATATAATTGTTTCTTTTCTGCATAACATAATCTCATTCCTTGTAGCCTGACCTTTTCTTTTGTGTCAATAAAATGTGTAGACATGAGTTCAAAGTATCGTAATGTCATGTATTATTGAAGTTTGCTAACGAAGTTTGAATGTTTATTATAGTTCCACATGATCATTGACTTTTAACTGCTTGCAATTGATTTCCTTTTATATACAGATTCTACTTGTTCTTTTTCATACTAATTTAAGTTTTTTGTTTGAATTGTTGACACCAAAATAAACCCACAGAAAGCAGTAATCTTCATTTGTGTACATTTGTGGCTTTGTATACGTGAAAGTTGCATTTCTTGATGCAAGCTCGATCAGTTTACTTTTTTATGTGTTACATGTTCAGAATGCAATGTTAGTAATTTCCTGCAAAAATCACGTTACTTGCTCGTTTTTTTAATGAAGGAACAACTGGAGAAGGATATACCTAACTGCAGAATATTCAACAACTTGAAGAAACTTGTTGTGGATGGAACATGCGATATGCTTTATGACTTTCACCTGATAGCTTGCTTGCTCAAGCATTCTCCTAATTTGAAAGAGCTTGAATTGTTGCCCAATGAGGTAATCTCACTCTCGCCCCCTTCCTCCCTCTCTAATTAATTACTAAAGTTAATGTAGGGATAGGATTATGTACCAACATTTTAGTACAAATGAATAGCAATTAGGTTTTTGTTCAATATAATGAATGATAATTAGTAGTGCTTGATTTCAGTACAGATTGTAGTTTTACACTTGTACGTTCAAGTTCCAGTTTTTTGCTTCGTACAAATGAATAACAATTGAGTTTTTGTTCGATGTATTGAATAATAATTAGTGTGATATTTCAGTACTACACTTTTACAGTCAGGTTCAATTTATTCTTGTTCTTTTTTCTCTAAACAAGCAGTCTGGTTCTAACTTGATTTTCCTTAAATAATATTATTATTCTATGGTTATTTGTGGCTTATGAATGAATTGAGGCCTAAAAGAGGCTAATTCCTTCTGGTACTAGATTGCTCAAGTTAAATGGCAGTCTATGCAAACACTGCTACTGTTAATAGTTTTGAGTTGACAACGCTACCAATTGTTTGAATATGCTGATTAAATCTCTGTTGACTTATGATTTTCTTACCATTCTAACAGATCCAAGGTCAAATACAAGAGCCCAGACAAGATGTTTTGTTCCAGTATGAGTATCTGGAGACGGTGAAAATTGGTCATGAGTATGGGCGTAAATTGTCCAGCATGCTGATCAATGTTATGATCAAGAATTTGGGTAGATATGTAAAGAAAATAGGGAATATGATCATAGCTTAGTATGTTATTATCTTAATTAGTTTATCAAACATCCCTCGTAATACGTGGCAAGTTTTGTTTGGGTATGGATTTCTTTTTATATGTTGAAGTTAGTATTGTTAACATATTTTGAGACCCGATTGTGTCTTTGGTGTATTGAACCCTAAGATCAGTTGTCATTTTCTGCCACTGTATTGCTAATGGCAACTGTCTGCCATTGTGGATCGGAGCCGATCGATCAAAATTGTTAATCTAATCTGGAGTTTTTGTTTTGCATAGTATGCAGATATCAGTAATGGCACATGCATCTTCTGCCATATATGGAGTTGCATGTATAATGCTATTTTCTTCCTCTTTTGTATGGTTATATTTTACAAGGTATGTGTCATTCTTATTTCTCAACTCTGCAGTTTATTCAATGTTTCTATGGTAAATTTGGTAATCATGGTTATGTTGTGCGCATGTTCATCCAAATAAGATATTTTTCTTATGGAAGGGAGCTCCAGTATTATGCATAAGACTTGAGATACCATGTGATGTTGGGGCCACATAGACTATTTGCTCATTTCAATTCCAATTTTAATTGACTTGAAATTAGAGTTAGAAGGGCAGAAGTTATTATACTTGATAGCATGGCAATGAGAAGAGCTCATAGAATTCATAGAAGATAATTCGTAAGGGAAGAAACGGAAAAGATAAAGTAGCTTGAACAAGAACCAAATTGTTAATTTTATAAAAATGTGAACCATTTTTTTTTGTCCCGATTCATTAGCTCTATGTATATTGTATGTTCCGGGTTTGCAGATAAAACTGTGAATAAGAAACTGCTCACCAACTTTCTCGTTTGAAACATATGTAACTTCAATTTCCATTCTTCTTATTCTCATTTGATATTACCATATAACAAAAAGAAGGGGTGTTGCTCATCCCATAGTTGTATATATTTCACCATATTAATGCCTTCTGATCCCTCTTCTATTGAATAGCGTGCAGTTGGACGAATACAAAAGTGTTCTGTAACAGAATTTAGATTGCCTTCCATTACATGGTAACCTAATCAACCAAAATAACCACATTTTCAAAACATTGATTGAGAGTACAATTAACTTATTAGTTTTCGCCAACACTAATGACAATTGAGCCACAAGATGTGGTGTAGGCTCTTCAAAACCATTTAGTGGACCAAATAAAAGAGAATTCAAAATACAATAATATTAATTAGGTGTTAGGCCAAGATGTGGTGTAGGCTCTTCACGACAATTAGGTCCAAAAATATATAAAAAAGAAGAAGTGAAAAACAAGTTAAAATTTGTTGAAACAAAATAAAAAATGGGGAAAATAATATACTAATTAGTAAATTAATAACGTATGAACTTAGTAGGAATCGATGCATTTGTGAATCAATAGAATCATAACAACTGGTTCAAATAAAATCTCATCAAATTTAATAGTAAACATTATGTTAAAAATAATAAAATCTTTTAAGATCGACGCATGTTTGAGATTTTTTTTTTTTTTTTGGAAATTTGTAACATCTCTGCTTTGGAAAAGTCACTGTGCGGATTAAACAGCTACAGAGTTTATGCATTTGTGAATCAATAGAATCATGGAACTTCGTATTTTGTCAAGATCGGTGCCATATAAAATTGTCCTTAAAAATAAAAAATAAAAACTGAATTAGCTACAGAGTTAAGAATGACCCATACTTGCTAAAATATATTTATACAAAGCAGGAAGAAAATAGCATTATACATGCAACTCCATTAATGGCAGATCTGCCATTATTGATATCAACATACGATCAAAATCAAAACCTTCAGATTAGATTAGAAATTCCCACCCCACAAAAAAAAAAAAAAAAAAAAAAATACTCAAGATACAATGCGACACATTCAATTTTGCACTGTCGGCTCTGATCAACAATGACAGAAAATGCAGACCCTTAGGGTTCAATACACCAACACAAATCAGGTCACAAAATTAGAAAACAATAGCAACTTCAACATTAAAAACTAAGATAATAACATACTAAGTCATTATCAAATTCCCTATTTTCTTTACATATAAGCCCAAAGTCTTGATCATAGCATTGTTCAGTTCGCTAGACAATTTATGGCCATACATAGTACTGATTTTAACTTTCTCAAGATACTCATACTGGAATAACACCTCTCCTGAAACCTCTTGTTTGGGCTCTTGTATTTGACATTGGCTCTGTTAGAATGGTAAGAAAGTCATATCAGTTTGCTAACATGATATTTTATCAACATGTTCAAACAATTGGTAGCTTTGTCAACTCAAACTATTACTAGACTTGTCTGATCTGGTAGCAGAGTTCACATAGACTGGAATTTAACCTGAGCGGTCTGGTACCATAAGTAATTAGCCTTTTTTAGGCCTCAATTGATCACTCACAAATCCCTAATAACCACAGAATGATAAAAGTACATAATCCTATCCCTATATTAACTTAAATAAATGGTAAACCTAAATGGTCTTAATTAATCAGAGAGGATGGTGGAAGCGAAATTACCTCATCGAACAAGAACAAACCAAGCTTTTTAAAATTAGGAGAACGCTTGAGCAAACAAGCTATCAGGTAAAAGTCATAGCTCATATCCCATTTTCCACTCACGACAAGTTTCTTCAAGTTGTTGAAATTTCTGCAGTTAGTATCTCCTTCTCCAATTGTTCCTTTATTTAAAAAAAGAGAGCAAGGAACGTGATTTTTACAGGGAATTACCAACATTGTTTTCCAAACATGTAACATATAAAAAAGGTAAGCGGATCGGGGTTACATCAAGCAGTGCAACTTTCACGTATACAAAGCCATACACCTACACTAATGATGATTACTGCAATTTGTGGGGTTTTGGGTTCAATAATTTAAACAAAAAGCTTATTTAGTATGAAAAAGAACGCAAAGTAGAATTTTTATATAAAAGGTCATCAATTGCAAGCAGTCAAAAAGTAAATGATCATGTGGAACTACAATAAACATATAAAATTTGTTAGCAAACTTCAATAAAAGGTACCCCAGAAATCATAACCCTAGATACATGACACATTTTATTAACACCCAGAAACAAAATCTGGCAACAAGGAATGTGCTCATGTTAAACCAAAAAGAAACCATTCTGTTCATGAACATTTTTGTAAACCCAACAAATAAGGAAAAAATTATTGATTTTTTAGGGTTGACAAAATAGCATACCTTCAAATTAGGGAGCAAGTGCAAATGAAGCTTTAAATTTGTAACATTTGAAAGACCACAAAAAAGGCTCAGAACCGGCACATAATCAACAGGAAACTGATATAATCTGATATGAGCATTTACAAGAGATGACATGTTCTTCAATGAAATGCCACCCCTTGCAAGATCAATTCCCATGAACAAAGATACAAGATTAGGGCAAGAAATTTGCATTTGCTCATATAGAAGACAGTCATTCAAAGTCAACTCCTTTAACACTTCAGAGGAAATGCTTGAGAAATTCAACTCACAATAACGTAGGATCAGCCTTTCAAGAGAAGGGCACCCCATGAAAAGCTTTTGAGTAAAATCGTGTTGGAGCTCCACCTTAGTCAGCTCCAGAAATTTCAAAGATGGTAAATTTATTGATACCGGCCTAATGATGGTTTTCACTTTGGCGTAGAGAGACATCGAAAGATGTTGTAGGCTTGCACAGGAGAAAACTAAATCAGGCACATCTAATAAATTACCAGCCCAACTGGTAATGAAGATTTGGATATGCAGTGGCATAAGAAGCAATACACGGTCAAGCCATCCAAAAGAGGCATCAGGTTCAAAACTATAAAATTGACGCATGCAACAAACGCTATCCAAGTTTGTTGGCGCTCGGTTGTCCAAAAATCCAGTCATGAACCGCTCAACCCTACCCACAGACATTCTCAACTGCTCAGACCTAGTCACAGCAATTCTCCGTTCTTCATCACTGTCTCCACTGCAATCATCCTTTGAACTCCAATCATCAATCAGAAAATCATAATCGTTGATGTAGAGACTTGGCACAGCCACCCATGTGTTTTTCCATCTTTTCGACAAAACGCAGGTCTGTACGGCCTCTTTTATGCTCAGAAAGGAGAGGATATGGGTCAATATCTCATCTGGCATGCTACTGATCCAGTCATGTTCTAAATTCCCTCTGCTATCATGACTCCTGGTCTTCTTCATATTTCAACATTCGATGCAGGACTTCTGCCTTACAATAAAAATAGCACGCAGTCATGAATTAGAATTCATTTGTAACAAGAAATAGGACAACCACATCTTAACTAAGGAACACCTCTTATAAGTCAACCGTAATAAGTCCAGTACCCCATTTTGGCCAGAACAAATGGTAGTCAAGAGTTAAACCAATTGCCAAAACAGATTTGAAATAACAAGTATTTCAGTTCAAAAGTCATGTATTTTGTATTAATTATAAATAGTAATACAAAAGGTGCATTTTCTTAGAGTACAATAACATGGGAGAAAGGTCTACCTTGTGAGAACACCTAAAAACAAAACTGGAGTTTTCTATCTAAGATTTTAGAGTGACACGTGGACGTGGAAAAAAAAAAAAAAAAAAAACAGAACTCAAGAACAATACAACTGGTAAATGCCTATTTGGTTAGCCAATACCTCTCATTTCTTACCTGATTGGGACACTTTTCAAGATGTTCTGGATTTCGGGTTTGCATTACCTGCTAAATCTAAACAGTACTTCTTGACTACGCTTAGTGCATTTTCTTGCACAATTTGGAATTCAAGAAACAATGTCTGTTTTAATCATGCTGCCATCGAGACAGTTAGGTCTTTGGTTACTAATATCGTTCATTTGGTTCTATATTGGACAGGTACTTTGGATGCAGTTGATACACAGGAGAGAGCTGCTTGGCTGCCTCAATCCATGGAGGACATCCCCTTGCAGGAATGGGACCCAGCTACAGCAGGACAGATTATAGACCTTGACAGTGAAGAAGATACTGCCCATTAAGGATTAGTTTGACTGTGAATTCTATTTTGTGTGTGCCCTTCGTGGCCTAACTATCGCTTATATTTTGCAAACAATTTTGTTTTATCAGGGACTCTATTGCTATGTTTCTTGTTGTTTAGAACATCTTCGTTGGTAGTTTTAGAAACTTGGTAGATTGTAAGTTACTTGGTTTCTATATGAAACGGGCTTCAAGCCTTATTTTCACAAAAATAAAAACTGGTAAATGCCTAAACTGTTGTAATTTTGACCCAACAATAATACTCAAATTTCTTAACAAGACCATTGAAATTTCTATTCCAATCTAAATAAAACCCAAGCACAATAAAATTGACCAATCCACACAACTTAAACTTGTAAAAACCTAAAACAGCGTGCCAATTTCCATGAGCATTTATGATGATAAGGGCATGCAATGGAAATTAAAATACAGGTTCTTAGTGTTCAATACACCAAAGACAAAGCGGATCTCAAAATAAGTTAATAATACTAACTTCAACATTAAAAAGAAATTCATATCCAAACATAACTTGCCAGGAATTACGAGGGATGATAGGGATGATTGACAAACTAAGTTAATAACAGACTAAGTTATGATCAAATTCCCTATTTTCTTTACATATGAACCCAAAGTTCTGATCATAACATTGATGAGCTCGCTAGACAATTCACACCTATACACATGACCGATTTTAACTGTCTCGAGATACTCATACTGGAACAAACCATCTCCTGAAACGTCTTGTTCGGTCTCTTGTATTTGACCTTGGTACTGTTAGAATAGAAAGAAAATCATAAGTATTGCTAACATCAAATTTTATCAGCATTTTCAAACAATTGGAGGCTTTGTCAACTCAAACTATTACTAGACTTGTCTGAAATGGTAGCAGAGTTTTTACATATACTCGCATTTAACTAGACCGGTATGGTACCAGAAGGATTTAGCCTCTTTTACGCCTCAATTCATTCATAAACCCCAAATAACAAAAGAATGATAAAAGTATTTAATAAACTCGAGTTAGAATTAACCAGACTGCTAGTTTAGAGAAGAAGTGTAGAAGAAAAATATGGCACTACTAATTATTATTTTGTACATTGAACAAAAACACATTTGTTTTTCATTTGTACTAATTCTTTGTACCAAAATATTAGTACATAATGCTATATATCCTTACATTAACTTTACTAAATGGTAGACATATATAGAGTCTTAATTAATTAGAGAGGGAGAGAGGGAGCAAGAGCGAGATTACCTCATAGAGCAACAAATGAAGCTCTTTTAAATTAGGAGAATGCTTAAGCAAACAAGCTATGAAGTAGACGTCATAGCTCATATCCCATGTTCCTTCCACGACAAGCTTCCTCAAATTGTTGAATTTTCTAATATTAGGTATATCCTTCTCCACTGGATCCTTCATTTGAAAAACAAGCAAGCAACGTGATTTTTACAGGGAATTAATTACCATTGTTGTGTATTCCGAACAGGCAACATATATAAAAGCTAACTGAACAGGCTTTCATCAAGCAAAGCAACTTTAATGTTGCAAAGGCACACACCCACACAAATGATGGTTACTGCAATATGCGGGTTTATTTTGATGTCAATAATTCAAAGAAAAAACTTGATTTAGTATGAATTAAGAACCGAGAAGTAGAACCTGTATATAAAATGATATCAATTGCAAGCTAGCAGTCAGAAGTAAATGATCATGTGGAAGTGTAACTATATATAATAAACATGTAAACTTTGTTTGCCAACTTCAATAAAAGGTACCTCCAAACGATAGCCCAGATACATGACATTTTTTGGAATCCAAAAAACAAATGAAAAAGTTTTGTAGTATTGATGTTATAGAGCTGACAAAATATTATACCTTGAACTCAGAAATGTTCAAATGAAGCTCTAAATTTGTAACATTTGAAAGACCACCAAAAAGGTTAAGAACCGGCACATCATCACTAAAATACCCATGTAATTTGATGACGACATTTACAAGAGATGACATGTTCTTCAATGAAATGCCAAACCTTTTGAGAATAATCATCATGTCCAAAGATATAAGAGCAGGGCAAGAAATTTGCATTTGCTCACATATATAACAATGGTGCAAAGTAAACTCTTTTAACACTTCAGAGGAAATACCTGAGAAATACAAATTACAATTACATAGTTTCAGGCTTTCAAGAGACGGGCAACCCATGAAAAGCTTTTGAGCAAAATCATCACGGAGCTCTACCCAAGCCAGCTCTAGAAATTTTAGAGAAGGTAAATTTATTGATACCGGCTTAATGATGGTCTTATTGATTTTAATGCCGAGATTCATCGAAAGATGCTGTAGTTTTGAACAGGTGAAAACTAAATCAGGCATATCTATCAAATTACTACTAAAAATGACGATATCAATCATTAGTGGCCTAAGAAGCGCTACACGTTCAAGCCATCCAATAGAGGCATCAACTTGAGAAATACGACGCACGCAACAAACTCTATCTAAGTTTGTTGGCGCTCGGTTGTCCAAAAAACCAGTCACGAACCGCTCAAACATAGCTGCAGACATTCTTAATGCTTCATTACAATTTCCACTAAAATAATGATCCCCGGATACCAAGAAATTCTTATGTTTGATGTCTAAAACCGGCACAACAGTCCATATGTTTTTCCATCTTTTGGACAAAATGCAGGTCTGCACAGCCTCTTCCGTGCTCATAAATGAGAGGATATGTGTGACATTATGAATTTTATAATAAATATTCTATACTGACTGATTGAGTTAAGGCGTCACGAATTGAATTATAAATATAGAAAAACGGTCCAGTGCGGATGGATGACCCGCACTGCGGGTGGCTTCACCCGCACTGGGACAAGTTCTTTAATAAACGGCTGTGATTTTCACTGGGTGCGGATGGTAGTGCGGATGGGAATCCGCAGTGCGGGTGAGTTCTGTACTCTTCTGAAAATTTCGCTAAGTACTGAATGCGGATGATTGATCCGCACTGGGGTGTGTTTGTTATTTGCGTAATGAATGCGGCTGGATGGATCCGCAGTGCGGATGGTTGGTCCGCACTGGGGTCTGTATTTCTGTTATTCTTGTTATTTTGAGGGACTTAATTGCAAAATGGATAAACTAAACATCTTCTCTCTTTCTCTTTCATCTTTTTAATAAATAAAAGATTACATAAGGGCCTATTTGTAATAAATATTTTCAAGTTGTTAATAACTAAAAAGTTGGAGGGGCATATTTGCAAAATTCCAAATATTAAAATCAAATACCTTTCTTCTTCATGTCATTTCCACCGAAATATTTTATCAAAATCGTAAGGAGCTAGGTTTAGGCCGAAGAAAAAGAGAAAGAGAAAGAGAGAGAGAAATTGAACGCGGAATCTGATCGGACTGACCGAAAAATCGAGAGTCGAGCTGAATTGACGATCCTTGATCGATTAGAAAGCTTCAATTTGGTATATATTTCTCCTTTGGTAATCTCTTGAAAACCCTAATTTATTCGATTTATTCGATTTGTCGTGATTTCGGTTGAAACTTGTGATTAGGGTTTCGTAATCGAGTTCTAGCTCGATTATTGGTTAATTTGTGATATTTGATACGATTTATCTTCCTTTTCTCTTGGAAACCCTAATTTTAATTGATTGGCTATATTTTGGTGAAATTCGAAATTCGAATTTGATTTGAAACGTTATAACTCGATAATCGGATTGATTTGCTTGTGGAATTCGGAATTGAACTAGGGTTTTGGGGTTGGATTGAAATGGAAAGGAATTATGATAGTTTCATGTGAAATTCGGGAAATTCGGGAATTAATCGAGTTATAACTTCGTAAAACATATCGATTCATGTTGTTTATTCAGAACCACCGATTGAATTGGAATTCGAATTAAGGTTTGGTAATGGTATTAATTATCGGATATTAATCGAACGCGTTAATCGCATTTAACGTATAAAATAGGTGGTAATCATACGAGGCAAAGGATTTCTGGATCGTTCGAGACGCCTGAGCCTTAGTCGAGCGTGCTATTACTCAGGTGCGGGGTTTCTGGACTTGTCTGATAGTTTATATTCAGAAATTAAACTGTGTTTTGATTCATATAATTAAACTGTGTTTTGATTCATGTGCATTGCATTGCCCAAATAAAGTGAAACTCGAATTGTTTAATCTGATTGATTTGCATGCTGGTATGGTTATTATTTGTGTTGATCTGAATGATCTGATTTTGGAATTAAAGTCACCGTGCTTTATATCACCATCGGTTGGTGGATATGGTATTATTGTCATCCACCGTGATGACGTCACCCAGGGGGTGAATCCGAATTTGTCAAAGTCTAATGCATGGACGTTTGACGCTCAGTGTTCTAAAGCTTTAGATCGTCTGACCTTCGGCAGTTCCCAGTACCGGTTGGGACGAAGGGTAAGTGACTTTGTATTATGATTTTGGATGTGGTGACTGTGTATCGGATGGCATTACCCAGGGGGTATTGCGTTTGGATGGTCAGTTGGATTTATATGGATTTCCGGATATGAATTAGAACCAGACTTTTAATTAAACAGTTAAGCCTGTAACTACAGATGAGTGTCATGAGAAAAGGTTTTACCTGGTACAGCCGTCTGTAGGTGTCTGTAACCCTACAGATGAGTGGGAACGAATTGGGGTCCAGTTTGGTGGAACATCTGTAGTTACTACCAGATATTCTGAAATCGAGTTAAACCAAATATTGTGTGCTTGAATTTCATCTTGGCAATTCCTGAATTGTGATTTCATTTGGATATATGTTGTCGGGTTTGTGTATTCATGTTTATATATGATTATAAACTGATTTGAGCTATATTTGTGTTTACTTTTTGAATATAATCTGTGATTGCAAGTCCAGGGACGATATGTGGCAAATTATCGCACTGAGAATTCAATTCTCATCCCCTCTTTTGGGTTACTTTTTCAGGTTCCGGTTCGGCGGATCCGAGAGAGACACGAGATCGGTAGGCCTGGTTTTCACCGCTACTTAGCTGTCTGGTATTGTGACTAGAGACATGTATAGATTTATGTTTTGATTGTATATATATATGTGTTCTCTATGTCATTTGGTGATACGTATCCATCGAGATACGGATTTTGTATGATATTACCTGACCAGTTGGGATTTATGAACTGTTTTTCTTAGTTATTTGTTTGTTTTGTTGGTGTGTTTTACTTTCTATTATATCGTACTTGCCTTGTAGGCATACGGGCAACCGTATGTCTACGGCAGGAGGCACCCGTCACGCCTCGTGGGGCCGCGGGGTGTGACAGGTCTCCTTTGGTGGTATCAGAGCATGGTTTAGAACCTGAACCAGACTTGTTTGGATACGAGAGTGGTATACGTATTAATGGGGTCGTCGCGACTATGCGAATTTCGTATGATAAGTAAGGAATATCGAATATTATAAACTAACTTTGTTTATTCAGAAAATGGAAACACCACACCGAGGTAGAGGTAGACCTCGGAGGAATCAGGAATTGGTAGAAAAAGGGAATTGGCCAATTGAGACGTGTAATCAAGTTGTAAATGTTCAAACCCCGTTTGGTTCAACTGATCAAGGAATCACTTTATGCCGAAACCGAAAGATTAAGATAGATGGGAGGGAGTTCGAGGCGGACTTGTTGGTGATGGAGATTATCGGTTACGACGTGTTATTGGGTATGGACTGGTTGACGAGACACGCTGCTACTATTGATTTTCTGCATCGTCGGATTCATTTTGCGAATTCAAGAGGTATGTCTTGCATACTCAATTGTAGAGAAATTGGGAAACTAACACCGTGTATTTCGGCTGTAGAGATGAAACATTTGTTAGAATCAGGGTGTGATGCTTACTTGATGGCCGTGGTTTATGCGTCTGCGGCAGTTCCAGAAATCAGCACCATTCCGGTGGTTTCGGAATTTGTGGATGTATTTCCGGAAGAGATTGTAGGGTTGCCACCTGAACGAGAAGTGGAGTTCGGTATCGAACTGGTACCGGGCACAACACCGATTTCAAAAGCACCGTATCGAATGGCACCGGCAGAACTGAAAGAACTTAAGGCGCAGTTGGAAGATATGTTGGAGAGTGAATTTATCAGACCTAGCACGTCGCCATGGGGCGCGCCAGTGTTGTTTGTCAAGAAGAAAGATGGAACATTGCGGTTATGTATTGATTACCGCGAGCTGAACAAGGTAACTGTGAAAAATAAATATCCGTTATCTCGGATTGACGATCTGTTTGATCAGTTACAGGGATCCTCAATATATTCAAAGATTGATCTGAGAACAGGGTATCACCAGTTGAGAATACGGCCGAGCGATGTGGATAAGACAGCGTTCCGTACAAGGTACGGGCATTATGAATACCTGGTTATGCCGTTTGGGCTGACGAACGCACCGGCAGCGTTCATGGACTTGATGCACCGTGTGTTTCACGATCTGTTGGATTCTACAGTTGTGGTGTTCATTGATGATATACTGGTGTATTCGCGTTCGCGAGAAGAACATGAGGTACATCTTCGAATTGTGTTGCAAAGATTGCGTGAACATCAGTTATTCGCAAAGTTTTCGAAATGTGAATTTTGGTTGGAGAAAGTTACCTTTTTGGGGCATGTGGTTTCTGGAAAAGGGTTAGCGGTGGATTCCGAAAAGATTCGTGCTGTGACAGATTGGAAAAGGCCGGAGACAGTTACTGAAATTCGCAGCTTTCTGGGGTTAGCCGGGTACTACAGGAGATTTGTACTCGGGTTTTCGCGGTTAGCCGCGCCACTTACAAAATTGTTGCACAAAGGCGTGAAATTTGATTGGGGTACCGCGCAAGATAAAAGTTTTGAGGAATTGAAGAGTCGGCTGGTATCCGCGCCAGTTCTTGCTATGCCGACTGCTGATAAAGAGTACACGGTTTATACCGATGCTTCTCGATTGGGTTTGGGTTGCGTATTGATGCAAGATGATCATGTAATTGCCTACGCATCTCGGCAATTGCGACCGCACGAGCAAAACTACCCGACGCATGATTTGGAATTAGCGGCAGTGATATTTGCGCTGAAGATTTGGCGGCATTACTTGTATGGCGTGAAATGCCGAATCTATACTGATCATCAAAGTCTGAAATACATCTTCACGCAAAAGGAGTTAAATTTGAGACAAAGGCGGTGGTTAGAATTGATGAAAGACTATGACTTGGATATCCAGTATCATGCAGGAAAAGCGAACAGTGTAGCGGATGCGTTGAGCAGAAAGAGTCAGGTAAACCTGGCGTCGGTGATTACAAGTGAAACTCATCTTCTCGAGGAAATGCGCAGAATGGAAATACATGTTGGTGCGTCACGCGAATTAGCATTGGAAGTTGCATCTAAATGTAATAGAAGTGTGGTTGGGACTAGCGCAACTGCAATTGCGTCGGTTGTGCTAGCAGCGGTTGAAATCCGATCGGAATTACACGAGCAGATTCGTGCAGAGCAACAGACTGATCCGAAATGTCAGAAATTCAAACTGCACTATGAGTCAAATGCAGATTCACCGTTTCAAGTTCAAGGAGATGGCATCTTGCGGTTTCACGACCGCATTTGTGTACCAAGTAATTCGGAGTTGAAAGATCTGATTTTGTCAGAGGCGCACGATTCGGGATATGCTATCCATCCGGGAGAGGTGAAAATGTATCAAGATCTAAAGAAATATTTCTGGTGGCCAAAGATGAAAAAGGAAGTACAAAGGTACGTTGAAAAGTGTCAAATATGTCAGCAAGTTAAAGCGGATCGGCAGAGAAAAGCAGGATTGCTAAGACCGCTGGAAATACCTACAAGGAAATTTGAATCAATCACGATGGATTTCGTAAGTGGATTTCCGAGAACTGTCGGAAGGTATAATACAGTTTGGGTGATTGTGGATCGATTAACGAAGATAGCGCATTTCATTCCGCTTCGAATTGAAACATCTGGGCCAGAATTGGCGGAATTGTTCCTGAAATATCAATTTAAGTACCATGGTTGCTCGCGCAATATTATTTCTGACCGAGATCCTCGGTTCACTTCTCATTTCTGGGAGAGTTTTCAAGAAACAATGGGTACCAAGTTGAGATTCAGCACTGCGCACCATCCTCAGACTGACGGTCAGTCTGAGCGTACCATTCAGACACTGGAAGACATGTTGCGCTCCTGCGCGCTAAGTTTACAAGGTTCGTGGGTTGATCATTTGTATCTGGTGGAGTTTGCGTATAACAACAGTTATCATTCGAGCATTGGTATGTCACCGCAGGAGGCGCTGACAAGACAGCAGTGCCGTACTCCATTGTGGTGGGGACCAGCGGGTACCTATCCACCTACAGGGCCGCAAATGTTAGAAGAAATTGCTGAGAAAACAAAGATGGTTTTGAGTCGGCTCAAGTCGGCTCAAGAAAGGCAAAAGAAATATGCGGATGTTCACCGAAGACCGTTGGAATTTCAAGAAAGTGATCACGTATGGCTTCGAGTTTCGCCTGTCAGAGGCGTGCATCGATTTGGTGTTTCGGGCAAGCTAAGTCCTCGATATATTGGGCCGTTCCAGATTTTGCGACGAGTTGGACCGGTTGCATACGAGCTTGCACTACCACCAGCGTTGGACCGGGTTCATCCGGTATTCCATGTATCACAGCTACGCAGATATGTGCGAGATCCGTCGCATTGTATTGATCACTCGGGTTTACACGTACAAGATGATCTGACATATCAAGAAGAACCAATGCAGATATTGGATCGAAAAGAGCAACGACTACGAGGCAAAGTGATTCGGCTCGTGTTGGTAAAATGGGGACGCCATTCCGATAAGGAAGCGACGTGGGAGCTCGAAGAGAGCATCCGAGAAAAGTATCCGGAATTATTCGACAATTAAGGTACGAAATCAAGTTCAGCGGACTGAACTTCATTTTAAGGGGGGGAGAAATGTGACATTATGAATTTTATAATAAATATTCTATACTGACTGATTGAGTTAAGGCGTCACGAATCGAATTATAAATATAGAAAAACGGTCCAGTGCGGATGGATGACCCGCACTGCGGGTGGCTTCACCCGCACTGGGACAAGTTCTTTAATAAACGGCTGTGATTTTCACTGGGTGCGGATGGTAGTGCGGATGGGAATCCGCAGTGCGGGTGAGTTCTGTACTCTTCTGAAAATTTCGCTAAGTACTGAATGCGGATGATTGATCCGCACTGGGGTGTGTTTGTTATTTGCGTAATGAATGCGGCTGGATGGATCCGCAGTGCGGATGGTTGGTCCGCACTGGGGTCTGTATTTCTGTTATTCTTGTTATTTTGAGGGACTTAATTGCAAAATGGATAAACTAAACATCTTCTCTCTTTCTCTTTCATCTTTTTAATAAATAAAAGATTACATAAGGGCCTATTTGTAATAAATATTTTCAAGTTGTTAAATATTAAAAAGTTGGAGGGGCATATTTGCAAAATTCCAAATATTAAAATCAAATACCTTTCTTCTTCATGTCATTTCCACCGAAATATTTTATCAAAATCGTAAGGAGCTAGGTTTAGGCCGAAGAAAAAGAGAAAGAGAAAGAGAGAGAGAAATTGAACGCGGAATCTGATCGGACTGACCGAAAAATCGAGAGTCGAGCTGAATTGACGATCCTTGATCGATTAGAAAGCTTCAATTTGGTATATATTTCTCCTTTGGTAATCTCTTGAAAACCCTAATTTATTCGATTTATTCGATTTGTCGTGATTTCGGTTGAAACTTGTGATTAGGGTTTCGTAATCGAGTTCTAGCTCGATTATTGGTTAATTTGTGATATTTGATACGATTTATCTTCCTTTTCTCTTGGAAACCCTAATTTTAATTGATTGGCTATATTTTGGTGAAATTCGAAATTCGAATTTGATTTGAAACGTTATAACTCGATAATCGGATTGATTTGCTTGTGGAATTCGGAATTGAACTAGGGTTTTGGGGTTGGATTGAAATGGAAAGGAATTATGATAGTTTCATGTGAAATTCGGGAAATTCGGGAATTAATCGAGTTATAACTTCGTAAAACATATCGATTCATGTTGTTTATTCAGAACCACCGATTGAATTGGAATTCGAATTAAGGTTTGGTAATGGTATTAATTATCGGATATTAATCGAACGCGTTAATCGCATTTAACGTATAAAATAGGTGGTAATCATACGAGGCAAAGGATTTCTGGATCGTTCGAGACGCCTGAGCCTTAGTCGAGCGTGCTATTACTCAGGTGCGGGGTTTCTGGACTTGTCTGATAGTTTATATTCAGAAATTAAACTGTGTTTTGATTCATATAATTAAACTGTGTTTTGATTCATGTGCATTGCATTGCCCAAATAAAGTGAAACTCGAATTGTTTAATCTGATTGATTTGCATGCTGGTATGGTTATTATTTGTGTTGATCTGAATGATCTGATTTTGGAATTAAAGTCACCGTGCTTTATATCACCATCGGTTGGTGGATATGGTATTATTGTCATCCACCGTGATGACGTCACCCAGGGGGTGAATCCGAATTTGTCAAAGTCTAATGCATGGACGTTTGACGCTCAGTGTTCTAAAGCTTTAGATCGTCTGACCTTCGGCAGTTCCCAGTACCGGTTGGGACGAAGGGTAAGTGACTTTGTATTATGATTTTGGATGTGGTGACTGTGTATCGGATGGCATTACCCAGGGGGTATTGCGTTTGGATGGTCAGTTGGATTTATATGGATTTCCGGATATGAATTAGAACCAGACTTTTAATTAAACAGTTAAGCCTGTAACTACAGATGAGTGTCATGAGAAAAGGTTTTACCTGGTACAGCCGTCTGTAGGTGTCTGTAACCCTACAGATGAGTGGGAACGAATTGGGGTCCAGTTTGGTGGAACATCTGTAGTTACTACCAGATATTCTGAAATCGAGTTAAACCAAATATTGTGTGCTTGAATTTCATCTTGGCAATTCCTGAATTGTGATTTCATTTGGATATATGTTGTCGGGTTTGTGTATTCATGTTTATATATGATTATAAACTGATTTGAGCTATATTTGTGTTTACTTTTTGAATATAATCTGTGATTGCAAGTCCAGGGACGATATGTGGCAAATTATCGCACTGAGAATTCAATTCTCATCCCCTCTTTTGGGTTACTTTTTCAGGTTCCGGTTCGGCGGATCCGAGAGAGACACGAGATCGGTAGGCCTGGTTTTCACCGCTACTTAGCTGTCTGGTATTGTGACTAGAGACATGTATAGATTTATGTTTTGATTGTATATATATATGTGTTCTCTATGTCATTTGGTG
This sequence comes from Carex sylvatica, assembly GCA_964058845.1. Classification (NCBI taxonomy): domain Eukaryota; kingdom Viridiplantae; phylum Streptophyta; class Magnoliopsida; order Poales; family Cyperaceae; genus Carex; species Carex sylvatica. The sequence continues at coordinate 78,861 of CAXKVR010000267.1, forward strand.
ATACGTATCCATCGAGATACGGATTTTGTATGATATTACCTGACCAGTTGGGATTTATGAACTGTTTTTCTTAGTTATTTGTTTGTTTTGTTGGTGTGTTTTACTTTCTATTATATCGTACTTGCCTTGTAGGCATACGGGCAACCGTATGTCTACGGCAGGAGGCACCCGTCACGCCTCGTGGGGCCGCGGGTGTGACAGGTCTCCTTTGGTGGTATCAGAGCATGGTTTAGAACCTGAACCAGACTTGTTTGGATACGAGAGTGGTATACGTATTAATGGGGTCGTCGCGACTATGCGAATTTCGTATGATAAGTAAGGAATATCGAATATTATAAACTAACTTTGTTTATTCAGAAAATGGAAACACCACACCGAGGTAGAGGTAGACCTCGGAGGAATCAGGAATTGGTAGAAAAAGGGAATTGGCCAATTGAGACGTGTAATCAAGTTGTAAATGTTCAAACCCCGTTTGGTTCAACTGATCAAGGAATCACTTTATGCCGAAACCGAAAGATTAAGATAGATGGGAGGGAGTTCGAGGCGGACTTGTTGGTGATGGAGATTATCGGTTACGACGTGTTATTGGGTATGGACTGGTTGACGAGACACGCTGCTACTATTGATTTTCTGCATCGTCGGATTCATTTTGCGAATTCAAGAGGTATGTCTTGCATACTCAATTGTAGAGAAATTGGGAAACTAACACCGTGTATTTCGGCTGTAGAGATGAAACATTTGTTAGAATCAGGGTGTGATGCTTACTTGATGGCCGTGGTTTATGCGTCTGCGGCAGTTCCAGAAATCAGCACCATTCCGGTGGTTTCGGAATTTGTGGATGTATTTCCGGAAGAGATTGTAGGGTTGCCACCTGAACGAGAAGTGGAGTTCGGTATCGAA